>JABGLY010000539.1:0-18703 GCA_013623525.1 Fusarium dimerum
GATGGGTGGGAACTGACACATTGCCAAGTCATGCTCATATTAACGAGCTGTCCTCGGTGATGTACAGAAGATTTGTAGTTGACGTCTGGGTTCGAGTTACTAATGGACTGGTCAGAAGCTGAGAAACAGATGATCGAGGTGGATAGAATCCTCACACGTTGACGGTCGTCATGGTCACAGCTTTCGTGAGGGAAGTTCAAAAAGGGGAAACGCGTCTCTTGTCTGTGATGGTCTATAAACTGGAGGTCTTGTTGGAGAAGATGTTCTGTATCTCGAAGGACCAACTCAATATATATATCGTCTCGTAGACCAGAATGAAACTATTGGGGCTGCATTCGTGATGTCTTCCGCCCTGGCGGCTGGAGACTATATCGAGGCATCTTCAAAGCCCCAAAAGGCATTCGTGATGCCTTCGTGATCCATCTTTTCAGGCGTTGACATGAGAAGCCTTGGAGTATGCCTCCAGGAAATCTACCTCATACTTTTGGGGGAGGTTAATTGATGCCTTGGACATTACCAACATTTTTTTACCTCCCAGAAGCAAAGCCACGAGTCTCAACTGTCTTTCTTGCTTCACTTTGGTCGCCTCAATAAAACATTTTGACATACTTGTCAGACCTAAAGTCAGCTGCTGCCTACTAGGTGATTAGTGCCATTATAGGATCCAATAACGACAACACAACCTCAGAATTTAGCAGGTAGTTCTGAAATTTGTTCCGAGGCAGTGCGGCGGTGTAATGGACAGGCGTGGAGAGTTCCTGTTTATTTTTCTGATGTTAACCTGAAAATTACACAGATGTCATGGCTGGCTCGAGCAACTGATGGTTATTGTGACCTGTCTAAGAGTGCTGGTGGTGCGCGTCTTTGGGTATGTCGATGTTCTAAACGCAGGGAGGATTGGCAATGGGAAAAGGGGAGAGAGAAATAATGGAAGCAAGAAACAAAGTGATTACTGTTCAAATTTGTTATTGTTGACTCAGAAATACATACACTACAATACAGCTAATCTCGGCGTACCCTACCCTACAAACAACAATATCCTATCACCATCTCAAGCTACCAAGGCAACCTACCCTAAGGTAATGCAAGAATAGGCTGGACGAATTGGTGAGCCTGACCACTCGAAAGAAGAGAATTAAAGGGAAGTAGACGAATAAGAAGGAAAGAACACTATCCCCTGACTTGATTATATCATCACACGCCATGATCAGTAGACGGAATTAACATCACGTCAGTGGTTTCTTGTTGGGCCTAGGTTCACGCCATCCGTCGTTCTTCATTGGGATGGACTGAAACGGGGAAGGTCCTGTCCCGCCCTGAAATCAAGGATTCCACAACTACGTCATCCTCTGTTCCTTCACGTAGCTTCAGCTAAGGTAGGCTAAATTTCGCTCCCTCGAAGTCAATGCATCACATCACTCGACCTCATTCAGAGGAAATTGGTTGTGCTTTGGTCGCATGTCTGTTTAATAAATAAAGCACCCCCTCACAGACATAGGAGATAAACCAAAGCTGACATCTGCTTCCTTCTGACACACCAACATATCTGGGTTTATTGTCACATCCTCGAACAGTTCTTCTATCTGAAAAGGTGAGAGATTACTACCTGGACGTCCACTCATGCCCCTAAACTCAAAGCCATTATTATTTCAGTCACCACCTGATCCCCACCTTTCTTTTGAATAAGGATAGACAGAGAGAAAGAGAGGGGGAAAAAAAAGAGGCAATATTCCCATAGCGACTCTCAAAACAAAACGTCCATGATGCGCACCCGTCCATGTGGAATGTCCACCAGCTAACTCTATTGTTTAAGTCAAGTTATATAACCAGCGAAGTTGCCCGCAGTACCCCGTACCACACAATCACTTTACTTCTCAACCTCGCTAATCCAAGCCCGTCCGTTACAAGCCTTGCCTTGTTGCTCGCTCTCCCAGACACCGTGATTATGGGCATCCGTGACTTTGCTCTCAGCTTCGTGCTGTTCTCTGTCCTTCATCTGGCCTGCTTCGTCCTCGCCTTGACGGTCTGTGGACTCTATGGACAAGACCTTCAAGCAGCAAACTCGGCTGGGAAGTACTCTGATTCGAAATGGGTATTAAGCCCCCGTCCCATATACTGCACCCCTCTTGCATCTCTTCTGCCCCATAAGTACTGACAAGGCTATCTTCCACATAGATTTATGCTGTAGTCGTTGGTAGTATTTCTGCCGTCACCTGCGTCGTCTACTTTATCCCATTTGTTATGCGTGTCGCGGGTATATTCATGCCCATCTGGAACCTCATCCTCTTCATCCTCTGGATTGCTCTCTTTGGTGTCTTTGGAAAGGTATGTGTGGGCGCACCAACTTCTGGCCATACTTAACGTCGCTGGATGATTCATTGCTGACTCGACTGTGATCTGCGTATAGATGTACATCAACGAAGATGCTGAGGGTGACAGTGGTGTCCAGCGCATGAAGAACGCTGTGTGGGTTGACTTGACCAACGCCATATTGTGGTTCATTGCGACGCTGGCTGCCCTTGGATATTGGTTCAAGCACCGCGAGACGAGATCGCGCTTCACTGGACGTGCCCACGTCTAAGCAATGTGCTCACAACAGCAAAGGTACCACGCCGCCCTACCCCAACACCCTGCAGAGTAAAGAATGGATCTGAACAACATATGGAAGAGGAGGATAAAGCCTGTTAAATTTGCTTAGGCGAAATTGGATGGCCCGCCGGTCGGGCTGTTTTGGTCCAATTCCTCACATGAGGGGCTGTTGATCATATTCAAGTTGTCTTAGATGATTGAGACTAGCAGTTTTTGATACCTATTTCCTTTGTTGCTTAGTTGGACTTGAGTCTACCTCATAATACCTATGATATATTGACCCGCCGAAAAGTTTCCTCGATGTCGATACCAATGTTTTGAAACAAAGGCGATTTTCCAGTGCAATATTACTAGTATGGCACATATGCCCCCAACCCCGACATGTATAAGCACAGATAAGAGTTGAGATGCGCGCCCCGACGGCATCGCACCAAAACAGCATGGAGCGTTGTAACATGGAGTGTTGGTTCCGTGGAGGGGGCAATGTCGATCAATTTTTAACTGCCTCATGAAGAAGTGAAAGAAGGGAGAATGAGGTAGAACCTACTAACCTACTAGTCATTTTCTTTACTGTACCAGTAACAAACAGTATTGCGCGGGTTTGGACGGGCTGAGAGGAAGGAGACGTGCCATGGAAAGAGGCGAGATGAATTCTAGAGGCTGTTATGTTAGTCTATGTACACTGAGATGGGTACCCTTAAATGCTTTCTCTCCTTCTTCTTCTGATGCTGGTTACCATCTAGGTCAAAGCTCCCGGAGCGGAGGGATGAGGAAAGAAACGAAGTGGGGGGAAAAGTCGGTGCCATGACGTCGATCAAATACCAGTCACAGTCAGAAGAGAGGGTATATCCAATCATTAGAGTGTAATGAAAACGGTCACATATGGTTCCATATAAAAGACAACCTTTCCTTCACTTCATTGATCGTCCCATCAAGCCCATCCTTGTGCACTTGGACCCTTTGTTTTCAAATAATTGATGAGCACGTGGCTGGAGAATGTGAATCTGGGGATCGCAAGTCTGTATGAGCGATACCAGTAGTATAACGAGCTAAGCACCCCAAACGAATAGACTAGGTGACAAGAGAATAAAATGAAAGAAAATAATAAGCGAAGAATACGAAAAGGTTACATTACAGAAAGGTCATAATGTCGCGGCAGCAATAGCAAGCGACTGGCAAACACCTTGGCCTCCACAAATGGAGGCGTTCATAAATTTACAACCTCCACCTCATATCATCACCCTGGCTAGCACAATTGCGTTTTAGTGAAGCGTTTGGGCACCCACTATCCCTGTCCCCTAAATTCATGTTTTTTTTTCTCCGTAGAGGAATTCCTGAACAATACGTACGTAGTCAATAACCAGCTTCACTGCCAGATGTATTAGTAGCTGATATCTGCGCTTGAGCTGCAAGATCTACACAAGCAGTACTTGATCAACCACCTAGTGAACATATTCTACTGTAGTGGCAACCCTGGTTAACGACTGATGTGCCTTACATCTATGAAGGGGCCCTTGTCAGTCGATGTCGGAAGAATTGATGCGGCACCATTCTGGCTCGAATCCCAAAAGTAATGTTGTATGATACCGCATCTTGCACTACCCGCCGTTGGTATCTTAAGTAGAAAAATTACCACTGCACGTATGTTGACTACTACCCTTCCCATCATAGTGATACGATGTCCTGTGCCAGTAATGAAGAGATATGATTTCGCCCCTCCTTCTGTGTACCGCGGCGGTGTGTGTACCAAGATGACGCATGGTTCCAAGTACTCCGTTTCCTCCCAGCTAGGCACGGTGCTTACAAGCAAGAGGCCCATCCAAGAGTTCCACCAATGGTGCGCTACATGAGTCGCTCGTTTGCGGTGGGAAAGCAAGGGTCAAGACAACAGTACCTCTCAGGCCTGTATGTCTTTGTCTCAAGTCATCCATCTTGACCGAACAATGTCTAAATATTTGTCTTTCTAACCCAATGCAAAGCGCTCTTTAGTAATCGCTCTAGCCTAATATCTTACCTCATAAATGCTTGGGTATTGATTCTATTCCTATCTTCCATGTATTTGTTTCTATCATTCCACGCGCCACTCCAACTTTCACTCGTTTGTATCCAATGTAAGCAAGGATCTCCACCCTCAAAATACTTCACCACTTATCATTCGCACACCCAGACGTTGGAGCCTTTAGTTGGGATGGCACGGCAAGATCGTCGTTTATCAGGCCGTGAAATGCGAAAGAGTACCGTCCCACTTCATCACAAAATCATTTTTTATTCCCGAACACCCCTTCCATGCCGTATAATCCTTATCCAAACTTGATTCTATTGTATCTCTTTATCTTTTTCATCTGCAGCTTTCACCTTCTTGGACTCGAACCCATAATCAAATCAATCCTTCATTCTAAACTGGACCTTCGCCTCTGCCAACGCGCACCCGGCCAGCCTGTCATACCGACCATCCGTGCATTGTCTACCTAGGTATTGCCTTCCTGGCTACCACCTACTGTATTTTCATTGCTCCTATACACCTGCCCCTTCTAACCTTCACTCTTGGCGCTTGGCAGCTGGAGTGGTCCCTCGTACCTTCATTCCACGACTCCGCGGATTTCTCTTCTTTATCGACTCTCGACAAAAAGACCCCCATTCCACCAGTTGTTTGCTTCTGAATGCAGTGTGAGCCCTCATCAAGACTACAAGCCCATCTCGTCTTGTCATAAGAGCCTCTACTTTGCGTGGCCCCAACTTCTATATGCAGCGACACTGGCGGTTGCTTCAAGAATCAGGCTATCTGAACAGTCCGCCCGTACTCCGTGACCCCCGAGATCCTATACTCTACGCTCAGTAATCGCCTTCGATACACGACGAAAACATGGCCAACCTCGCCCGAACACTTAAATCTCCATACCTCTCGCCTCGCCTTCGACCTGCGATGCCGGGTCGTTCACTGTCCAGTTCTTCCGACTTTGCGCTTGCCTCTCCTAAAAGCCCGCGTTCCGATGATTTTGGCGATGCCGTGACTTCAGGCCGCAACACGCCTACACGAGGAGGGGGTCGATCAGGACTTGGCCGAGATGGGTATACAGAGGGCGATGATCCCAGCTACTGGAGTTCCCGGTTTCCTGGTGAGTTTTTCTTCTCCTTCTTTTTTCTCGTTCTCCCGTCACGTACTGTGCTGGTTGAGCACCTCCAGCATCGCTCAACAGTTATCCGTGTTTCTCATATCTCTGCAATCAACGACCCCACCATCTCAATCTGTTGATGCTATCTTCGCCTGGCTGGTAAGTCCATGTGGCAAGTGGCTCGTGGTCCTTGGCCTTCCAACATGGTGGGAAGGCTGCTATTTCCCATTGTTCGCATCGTATCTGGGTGGAAAACGGCATACCCACGAACCATCCCTCCACATTGAGACGTGTCTCGCGAAAAGAAATTTGAAGCAAAGCTACAATGTGGCCTGTTTCTCCTGAAACCACCGCATTTCCATGCATCATATCGATATAGAAGATCACTTGACAATGTCGTTTGTGCTTCGTACAACGGTTGGATGAACGAAAGATGAAGGCGTTCCATAAAATCCCCTCCTCCGTCATTTCTCAGCCCTATCCTCTCTATCCGCATAACCATACGCCCCTCTCATGGTCAGCACAACCACAAACATCGCAGCAACCAATGAACCTTTTCCAGGATGACTGGTACACTAGCAGCGGGGTGGTTAAAGGTCTCGGCGACTCCCGCTCACCAATTTTCAGATCACCATTTTTGATTGCCGTTCACAAGTGTGGTATTTCCTCCCATCTGCTCATTTAACGTTATCAGACACCTAGCACAACCCCAAACATCTTTTCACTTCTCCATGTATTCACGTCATTCACAATATCCCCGTTCTTCTGTTTCCAAACATCCCCCGCAACCCTTCCTTCCATTCCCAGCCATCGCGGGGTAGCGGCCCCATCTACCCGGCTAGCCATACAGTACCTACCTAGGTATAGATCTCAGTAGCTCTTGGTGGCCTTACCCTAACCGGCGTTCTCGTTCCTATGTATAACGTCGAACCGTTTTCCTGCTTTCCCTCTTATCCTTTCCACCTTGGCATCATCGTCATCACTCAATGTGCAGCACATTGGCAACTGTTTGCTCATACTCTGTCCTTCAGAAGATAACATCAATGACCGGTCTGGCTCAGACACACCCTCAGGTTCTTCAACACCACGCAGCCGTGGCCACGCTCATGCTATAGCCATTGAGTTACCTCAGCTCAAACGTTTTAGCACAGCTCCTGCACGTACCCCACCGGAGCCTTTGTCAGCGCGAGGTGACATTCATGGGTGAGTAAATGAAATTTTTACACTGAAGTCTTCAAGGCCGGAGAGGAATATTGACGTGATAGCAGAGGCTATTTCCCGTTTCACGAGGATCCAAACAGCAGAGTCCACCGCCCACATCCATTTCAGCATCACGCAGATTCTAGGGTGAGCCGCCTGGTTGCCGAGTCCGGCCCAGTCTACCCCGATAGCCCTACGTCACATCCTGCACAAAGCTCTTCGATGGCTTCCTCCAACACACCAGTTGCCTCATATCTTGCCCCTGGCTTTCATGAGAGCCCTTTGCCTATGGGAAAATATTACCCTTCGAATTACGAAAGTAGAACCGGAGGTCAGGCCAGCTCTCGACCCCCTTTGACCGAAACTATGTCATCCAATATTGGACCCGATTCCCAGACTGCTGCGAAGCCAATCAATCAGTCTCGCCTGACGGCTCCTGAGACCGAGCTACGTCGTAAGCTCCAGCAGTACCAACGCGATATGATCGCTCAGGCTAGCATGGCTGCCAACGAACTTCTCCGAAAACCCTCCAGCACCGGTGGCGGATCGGTCGGTGGCTCATCTGCCAGCACTTTTCCACTTCACGAGACTCGGCTATCAGCTCATGCCCCACGCAAGCCTCTTTCACCACGACTACTGCCACTGGGAAGTCCGGGACCTGTAACGCCAATGGATCTAGAGTCTCTGGTTGGAGGTGATTACCTCAATAAACGTCAGGCTTGAAGTAGACAACTTGTCGACGTTTATTAAATAAATGATTGCTTTACGATTTTGGAATGTTTGGTCGCACTGCGAGATTATGCTGGGCTCAAGGACCAGCACAGGGAAGATTGATAACTGCGAACGATCTAGGAGGAATAGGTCAGCTTCGAGTGTCGGATCACTAGAGTCTCCTGGAATCTCAAGGTAAATCGTGGCCGTTGAATGGATATGATACCCACATAGATTTCATATGTCGTATTTGTTGGCGTCTCTCGCTCAGTTGACTGCCATAATATAGAGTTTGAAGTTTAATGATAAATTCTTAGCTGTTTTATGCTGACTCTCCAGTCGCCGTGGTTCTTCAAGGATATTCATGACAGTGTCGGCTGGATGAGAGAAACTGAAATGCATAATGCGGTTCCTCTCTTTGACGTGAAAGACCCAAATTGCTTAAAAAACAAACGTTGTACTATACCACTTGCAGCAAGCACGCAAAGACATTGGAACAGAGATGGATGCCTACAACAGTCACGTGATCTGGCGTCGTGTCAAGGACCTCCCATCTGAATCATGACCCATGATCGCGTCTAACGTCACTTCCCTTCACTTGTATCTGCATAATATTTTAATGACGCCCAACACTTGTGCTGTATGCATCAAATATGTTCCTCATTTCAAGGTATACCATGCCATGAGACTACTATTCTGCAGCTCATACAGCTCATTCAGCCAGATTCCTTGCTGTCATGACTGATTCATCCCGCCCTGTCGTGTCATCGACCACTAGCGTCATCCCTCAGTCCGCCGCCGTTCTGGATTTTATTTGCCTGTTCACACATGATCTCAAACGGAAACAGAAGCGATGGCAGGATGGCACTCTCAAGTACCACACGTTCAACCGACGTGTCATGGTCTATGATGATCGTGGACATTTCATTGGTGATGCCCATTGGCAAACAGATGATGATCTTGAGCCCGGTGACGAGTTTCAACTGGACCGAGGTGCTGCAATTGTCCAGGTGTCCGAGTTAATAGGTCAGCGAGAGCAAGATCTAACGGGACTTCTGGACAAACGCGCTCGGGAGGTTGAGAAACGCCGTGCTCAAGCTGGGGCCAGAGCGACTGGGTCAAAGGCAATAGGCTCAACAATTGGCGCTGCGCCTATGGCGAGGAATGATCAGACTCCAAACTTCAATTTGAGACACCGTCCCTTGGCTGATATAGTTGGAACGCCAGTGCGGATCGGACGAGCCGCGATTTCACCCCATTCACCTTACGAAGCGAGATTGATTGCTCAGAATGTCGAACCAGATAAGTCGTCGCCTTCTGAGAATTTACGGCCCTCAACGCGAATAAACCGCGATTCGTCACCCCCTAGTAAACCAGCTTATGCTCGAAGCCTTTTTGGTGCAACCTTGACCTTAACACCATTTGCCAGTTCTGCTCCTCACAATCGCAGCCAAGCTTTACAGGACAGAAATCCTTTATCATTCACTCCAGCTTCAAATTCTGAACATCCTATGCAGCCTTCATATCGGATGCTGCACTCTAGGCAACCTGCATCTTCGCTTCAAAATGCCGAAATCATTGATCCATGTACAGCTCACAAGCTGCCCAGTCCTCACGATGCCCTAGGAGGCGCGTCATTGGCAGTCCAGGAGTCACCATCAAATACTGGACCGCCATACAAGGCCATTCATCAACCCAAAGTCAAAAGTTCGACAAGCCTGCTCTCTAATCATCCACGCCCTGCAGCAACCGAGAAACAGATATCTACTGGGGATATCACGAATGCCTGCGACGAGGCTGAGGGAGAAATTGGAAGAATTAAAGAAAAAAATCCAGCTCGTATCTCTGCCAGAAGCGCCATCAGTCGGATTACAGTCAGACCCCCAAACAGCGACGAAGTCAATACCAACTGTCATCTAGACTGTGACAAATCGGCAGCGTCGCCCAATCACCGAGCTGGAAGCAAGAATTTATCATCAAGAAAAGCCGATGAAGATGATGATCAGCTGCCATCAATCCATTCTAACACACAACAACCTGACAAGTCGATTGTTCCCCAAAGAATAGCCTCACGAAACGTGAATGAACCGAGAACCGAACTACGAATTAAATCGAGACAACGGCGTGGTCTTCTAATGGTTTCTGAGAGGAGAGAGAGGGGCATCTCTCGCCAAGATAGCGCGAATATGCCCAAAACAGATATCCCCGTGCCTGAGACCACGTCGACTTCGAATGAGGATCGATCAGCTGATGCAGGCTCTGAAAGAGATGATCATCCAGAACCAGGAGGCTTATCCAATACTGCTCTTCAACAACGCATATTCACACCCTCAAATATCTCACATGTCAGCGTATGGGATCTGGAGGACAGTGGCGTTGGTGTAAGCGACGACAAAACAGGAAGCACGCCCAACGCAGCACCAATGCTTGCGATGATGGATGGCTGCGGGCAAGAACCTGATCTAATGGTTGGAGATGTCGAGATTAAGGCGGGTCAGGTTCAAAGTAGTCCAGATCGATACCCACTTCCATATCAACGACGTAGCAAGCGCAAGATGAGGGCATTCCCAAGCGATGATGAGACCGAAATTAGACGATCGAAACATGGGTCTCAGGAGGAGAGTATTGCGAAACGTACAGGCAAAAAGCGGAAAATGAACCCTTTTCTTAGCGATAATGAGTCTCAGGACGGTCTATCAGAGCCTAATGTCGAGGACGATTCCTTGGCAGGCTCTCCACGAGTGAGCTCTCGGCATCAAATGGCAGAAACTATCAAGCCTAAGACGGGTCCCCGTATCACCAAAATGGCCCGCAAAAGCGTTAAAAGTAGAGAAATTATTGGTTTTGTTACGCAGGACGATGATCCTCCCATTACGGTCTTTGGAGGGATTTCTAGGTCGCCAAGCTCCAAGGCGCCTGCAAGAGAGATTGATATTCAGCCTCTTAATGTACTAGCGATGACGCCTCCTGAGCCATCAAAGGTCGAGGACTTGCTAAGAACCGATGTACACATTGTGCCTTCAGAGAAGACACAATCTAAAACAGTGCCTCGACTTGCCAACCCTGCAACCAGAGGCAAAAAGGCTGCAAGAAAGGAGGACGCAGCTGGACAGATACCCCAAAGCATCCCCCAGTCTCCTTCTAAAGCGCCTGCTCGACAGGTAGTCGAACAGCCCTCTGAAACGGTTGATGTGAATGTGACACTGCCAGCCAGACCAACCTTGCCAGGGTTTACGACAGCAAACGGAGGTGCTTGGAGCAAACATGCGGAGGATCTCTTGGGTATGACTAGGCCGACGCGGAAAGGGCTGCGGCAGCGTTAACCTCTATGGTTTTGTAATTAGTGAGTGCCGACTTAAGAAGATGAAGATTATTATCATATACCTAGGACCGGGATGGCGTTTTTCATGGAGATCAAGAATCATCTTGATCGCCTACAATATCCGAGAGTATATGAGCAATATTCATTCTTTTTTTACTGGTTCTGTCACACTGGACATAAATGCTGCTCGCCAGCACATATGAAGCATGTGTGTGGGTGGTTGGGCTCCCATGTTCACTCCCAGGGTCTACTTGGTAATGGGGAATTGATGGGGAAGTCTCTTGGCATCAAACATGATGCTGAAAAATAACTATAAAGGGTCATGAACCCTCCATCCCCAATATCTGAAAACCAACCCAAAAATCTCTTCTGAGCTTGCCTGCTGGAGGAAACACATCGCTAGCGCACGCTCGGCCGCTAATCTAGTAGCCACACCTTTGTCGAGGCAGTTTCTGTTTTATTGTCACGATATCTTAACCGAACAATCAAGTTCTTTGCGCGATCAAACATCGAATTTAAGTCAGATCAAGAGTCATGCTCAGCGAACCAGTTGGCCTGTTCTGTCCGAAGCAAACTTCAAGGAGATGCGATTGGGGTGACATGCAATCAAGTCAGGATTAGTATTCATTAATTTGACTGCTATACAGGGTACAATTTCGATTTCTGAACAATATTGGATTGTGGGTAAGAACAGATGAATCTGAGACTCGATATAGGATAGACGAGGTGACTGAGAGGAAAAGGCGTCCGGAAGCGCAGGGTGAGATCGTAGACAAGACTCGAACGGAAGCCGTCGAGACACTGTGGAATGGATGGTTGATCCCATTGACCATCAAACAAAACAAAATCTGGGGGTTCGCCGGTACGGTTTCCCCAAAATGCCAAAGCCTCCAGAGTTGACTCATCCTTTCCCATCCCACATGCAGTGAGTTCCATGCATTGACCAATCAGCCGACGATTTCTTCGCCGAAAGCCAAGCTCAGGTGGTGTGGAAAATGGGGCCAGACAGCCAATTGTGATGCAGATCAGGACATAACCGGTCCCTCTGCTCAGCTCTCATTGGATCAGTCGTGTGAAACTGCCTTACCACGCTATACCCGATCAAGCACGCCGAAAGACTCAATCTCCTCCACCCCGTCCGCTGCGCCATGCTCCCCCATCTGGGTCCCTGGACCAGCTTTGGGAGGCTTCAATCTGACAGTGAAATACCTTCCACGACGCCCTCCCCGCGGCCTCAGGCTTTTTCTCTTCCGCTCTCTCGTTCTTATACCCTTTTCAAACACCAAATCACTCTCTTCCGCCCGTGTCGTGGAGTGTCATAAAGAGTATCGACCTACTCGCTTGGCGTCGTATCTTCGACTAATATCTCCTCCTTTTGTCGTACTTCACCAAGACAAAAATAGCACATCACCTACATGTGTACGAAACCTACAGTTTTGCGACAGGAGCCATCATCGCATTCGGATCAATAACGAACCACTTTGATCAAAAGCCTTCAATTTTTTGGCGCAGGCCCTCATCAGCAAGATTCAGCTTGTTTTATCAGTCACCATATACACACTTCTTCTGACCAGCTCATACCACTCGCATTTCGCAACCCGGAACAAAACGCAAACCTGCATTTTGTGTTGGACAGCATACACGCCCTGCCTTATCTTGAAGCCTGTGAGAGTGGCCCATCACGCGACAAGTGACATTGACTGTACCTACTGAGAGCAAGCCCGCTGGAACGGACTTCCTTCGAAATCGTTCGTTATCAAAGCGCCCCTTCATCATTCAGCCGTGTCTTTTCACCATCTCTATTATGGCGGCCTCAAACCAAACTGCGTCTGCTCTACCCCAAGGATTCTCAGTCTTTCAGCCAGGCTTAGGAGCTCCTCTTCAATTCCTCCCCGCTATCGGAACTCGTGAGCTTGATGAGCTGATCAACGCTTATGTTACTGGACCTGCTTCTACACAGGACAAGCGCGCCTCTGTCTCGCTGGACTTTCTCGAATTTGCCCATCTGACAGGTCAAACCTTCAAGTTTTACCCTGTCTACTCAATGGCTGCACCTAGTGTATCTCCTGCCACCACCAGCCCGCTTCAGGATTCTGGTTACGGCTCATCTTTCAACACCAGCCCTGTCATGTCCAACTGGGACTGGAGCCAGGTTTCTGACAGCTCGGCTGCCTCAAGACGTTCTCCCGTAGTCTCCCAAAAAGGCCGCCAGTCTCCAAAAGTGCCTGTCCCCCGACACACTACCACAGATTTTTCGCATCTCCCCGGAATGAAGATTTTGACAAAGGATGGCATGGATGTCACAAATTCGGCCTCCAGAGGATCAAAGACCAAGGAGCAGAGAGATCATGCCCATCTGATGCGAATTATAAAGGCTTGCGACAGCTGCCGGCGAAAGAAGATTCGGTGTGATCCCAGCCACAAGAAGCGAGGTGTTTCTACCTCTCAAACCCAGCCCCCCACCAAGGTGGTTAAGAAGACGAAGCCTGTAGCTTTAAAGGCTCATGCTGCGATACCGCCAAGCATACAGGATGAGACCAATACCTCTCTCGCTTCTTTCTTTTCCACAACTGAATGGGATAGCTTGCTCGCGTCTGCACCATCTGTCTCCGAGCCTTGGGATGAGTTCATCGACTATGCTCCGGCTGAGGATTATGACTTCTTCAATGATCCCGAGGGCTATCTCTCCCCCGTTTCTTCATCCTCCTCCTCCCAGTCGGCTTACTCTACCAAGCCTGTCTCCCCCGTTTCACAAGAGGGCGCAGCGAAGCCATATGAGAATGGGTCTCTTCATAACACGGATGTTCTTAACGACTATGTCGATTTCAACCTATTCTCGCCTTCATCAACCTTTTCTGAAGACGATCGTATGGTTCCGATCGAATTTTCCAACCAATCAAGTTGTCTATCGCGACGACCACCTCCACCACCGCCCTCCCTACCCATACCGCCATCCGAGCTTTCTGGTGAAGCTAGTGGTCATGGCGGTACATGGTACGGGAACCTAGACGGTCAACTTTCGTCTGTCCAATCTTCCCTCCATCACGATTCATATGCTGCTGAATCTCAAATCTATGGCACATATCGTGATCCTGACCCTGCTATGGATGTGGACGTCTTTACTAGTCCTGGTGCATACGCTCTCATCACTCGTCATGATGGCCGCATCTCTCAACCTACCACTGCCTTGGAAGCCGCTGTGCTACACGACGCTTCCGATATGCGATCATACCTCGAAAGAAACGTACGTTTCACTTGCACTGACTCAGTGGGTTATAGACTAATTTGTCAAAAGGTGATCCCCAGTCATAACATCATCGTATCAGACGTGGATCTGATAGACACCGTATGTGTTTTGGCCATCTACGGACTACATCAATGGCTAACCCTTCTTAAGGACACGGTATTTGCAGACAATGCAGAACGTAGGAAGTGTGCTGCAAGCGAATCAACTCGATCCCAGGTCAACACGGTTGCGCAAAGCGTATGTTCCGACTGGCCCAAGCATATCATATTTCCACTAATGTTTCAAAAGGGCGTTGTTCACACTTCTGTAAATGATCGCTGCACGGCGCATTCACTCGAGGCAGGGATCTCTGCTCTTATGCCTCAATCACCAGCTAGCGTCCAGGAGGCGATATTTGACAACCATGCGATCTTGCGACTCACAAACACCTCTACTCCGCTGTCGTCTCCAGCCTCCTCGTCTGCGCAACAACCCTTCGCACTCTCCTCGTTCCTGGATGAACGAAATGGCGAGGTTATTGCAAATGCAAACTCAGATCTATATGCTGGCTCAAGCCGTTGTGATGACCGCCCTGACGGTTTGGCAGAGGTGCATCATCTTCATGCTAAACCTGCCACAATTACAACTGTAGGAGAACGTGGAGCAACGATCCAAAGCGATATCGATTGGGTATCGTCCGAGCGAACTGTCTCTGATGCAACGGGCACGGCTACTGCAGCTAATGCCGAACAGCAAGACTTGCAAAACTCGAGTGCAGCGATGCCCGGAGAAGAACGACGAGTTCTAATGTACGTGCTTTGCACGATATCATCGCTGATGTCTAGTTCTCATACTCACTGCGTCGATGCTGCAACCACATGGCTTACGATGCTCATTATTGCTGTGGCTCTTTTTACTTTTACCAATGGGTCAAACTTGAGACAGTCATCAGTGCGACCTACTGATGGGCAGAAGTACAACACCTGTTTGAAAGGAAACTCTGTGTTTTCCAAACTACGGGACGCTCTGACCGGCTATTGGCATGGTTTGAGTAGCGTCGCAAGTCAAACTACCAGCGTCGTGAGACTGGGGACTGGACTGGTGTCACAAAACAGACGCCTTTTAATTACGGCGTAGAAAAGTGTCTTTCGCCGAAAGATTTCAAGACACTGAAATGGAACACCTGACGACATGGAACATGACAGGCCTTGGTAGTATGTTAGTTGCGAAACAGTGTCCTTTTTCTTTAATTTTGTTTGTATTGGTATTATTCCATAGCCAGCGTCGAGTCATTTATGCCACTGCTGATAAGTGTGGCCAGTTTTGTACCTTCTAGATAAAACAATCCTTTTCTTGCAAAAATAGACGAAGAAATCCAAAAGGCTCAATATCTGCAACCTAGTATCCTTTGTCTGGTATGGCTGAACGCAGAATGAGATTAGTTGGGCGATGATATTGTTTCACAGATAGCTGAGGGAGACGCTATCTAGAATATCTCTTCCTATTCAACACACGGCGACGTATCTCAGATACTCGCTGGCGAAATACAAAACAGATTCGCCTCTTAAAAGAGCTCTTGCCGCCCTCCAACTCCCTGGAACCAACCTGAACCCTACCTGTCCAACCTGAATCCTAGATACTAATCTGAATATTAACGCAGTTTCTGAAGATTGAAGGAGACAGGTGTTTTGAGGCTCTTGAGATATACACTAATTCAATACATAACTTCCTAGATCTATGACACTGTATTGTTGTGGCTTGAATTGTAGCATATTACACAGTATAATGTATCACGTGATGATTGCTGTGGCGCCGGCAGGTACCTGAGTCGCACCGTTTTGTACGTGGGGTAGCATTAGGCTTAGCGCAGATTAGACATAAAACCTTTGGAGGGTGATAAAAAGTAGGACATGTCTGCTGGACATCCTCATAATCTTCACTACGCAGAATTCGCCTCCCGCTGAGCCCAACTCTCATATGTCTCTATCGGCAGTCATACGGTGTACTTGAACAGATAAGGAGCTAGGCCTTCCTGTCTTGTTCTTATGATTGTGCTGTATTTGGAAGGGAGTACGATAAAGTCTTAGTTCCTTCCATCAATCTCGTGTCGTCTTTCGAGCCGACCTTCTTCATCCATCAAAGAAACCTGGTGAAATATTGGGAAGCACATGAACTGGATTATTACTCGAGGTTTCATACTTCATCCTGGTCAACTCCGTTCTTATTCGACCGCCTTCTTGATTGACTCCAGAGATCGGAACTTCCTGGTGGATGGATTCTGTGTTGAAATCCTCTCACACTCGTTCTGGTCACGACATTTGAGCCCCCACTACTTATGAGGCGAGTCTGCAACAGAAATTAGGCACAAGTAATCTACCTTGAACGTCTAAAAGACTTTCTTTCGATCAGAAATTGGCGGAGACTGATCGTCACAAGTTCGAAAACAGGCGGCTGTATCCGGAGTGAAAACCTTACGGTAAAAGTTGATCTGTCGAGTGAAGCTTGGAAATCAGAACTTGGGAAGTAAGTCAGGAGGCTGTAGTGGGGATTGGATTTAGGAGATAGAGTAGAATCAACCTTTATCCTTTCTTTACAGCTCGAAACGATAAAAAAAGGCGGGAAGCAAACGAGGTTCGACAACCTAGAGCCTCCACGCAGACAGGACAGCCTTAACGATGGGTATGCTCAAGTCCCTTGGACTAACGCCTGCCAAAAAGGCAGGTTCGGCGACTGGAAGAGCTTTTCGTCGACTGTTCGGTCGAGTGTTGCCAGGCGCCGAAGATGAAGGAGCGATCGCTGACGCTGACGCTGACGCTGACGCTGGCACTGACGCTGGCACTGACGCTGGCACTGGCACTGGCACTGGTACTGGTGTTAGAAGGGATGAAAACAATGGAAGCTGCCAAGGCAACAATATCAACGATAACTTGCGTCAAAAAATTCACAACAAAGACCAAACACAAAATTCTATCAGGGAAAGCTCTCACCACTCTATCTCTGAAAACCATCATATTCCACATCGAGAAACGAAACACGACACCGAACCCAATCAGTCTATTACCAGCAATCACGAATGCCATATTCATACCTCCAGCGTAGAAACTGACCAGGAGATGGCCACCCTTTCGCAACGGCAACTCAATGAGGCTCGCGGCATCAACAAAGAGAACAACCCCCCTGTGGATGCTGCTCTCATTGGATCTCTATCTCAGTTGAACCTTTACGAGGATAAGGAGACTGCTAACGGAGATGCAAAACCTCCTGTGGTTGAAGGGTCGATTTTTGTGAGCCCTGAGATTGCCATCGAGAGGGCAATGCACATGCGTTTCACCGAGGAAGCACTTGATATGGTAGGTGTACTTCCAGGAACCAACTAACAAAGACACGAGGTGCTTACCACCTATGCCCAGTATCTTTGCTAATGTTTATCTACCTTGCTAGGCTCGCCTTGCCCTCAAAACGAACGAAACTCCTGTCGGCTGCGTTCTTGTTCACGAAGGAAAGGTCATTGCCAAAGGCATGAATGCAACCAATATCACACGTAATGGAACACGCCACGCCGAGTTCATGGCTTTGTGTGCCCTCCTTTCTCGCTCCCCTAAGGATGGGCCGAAGACAACTTGTCTCAAACCAAAGCTTGACACAGTTGCCTCAGCCGCAGGCTCAGATGCCTCATCAACCTATTCAGAACATCCCGATGAGGGCAACGAGGACGGCAGCAAAGGACATTTGTATCCGTACGGCCAAAAGTGTCATCCAGATGAGCAACTTGACAAGTCTATCATCCGTGAGAGCACTCTCTACGTCACCGTCGAGCCTTGTGTCATGTGTGCTTCTCTTCTTCGACAACTGGGCATAAAGAAGGTCTATTTTGGCGCCGTCAATGACAAATTCGGCGGGACTGGTGGTGTTTTCAGTATCCATGCCAACTCCCTTCCCATCAGCGCTGATGGACAGACCGCAGCGGCCCACCCTACTCCCAAGCCAGCACAGCTTCCTGATAGTACGGGAACATTGGGTGTTTCGTTTCCTCCAGGTGGTGGTGATGGCGGTAATATTGAGAAAGGGTATGAGATTGAGGGAGGATGGGGCCGTGACGAGGCCGTTGCCCTTTTGAGACGCTTCTACGTTCAGGAAAATGGGCGAGGTATGTCGCGTCTGCTAATACGAATATTGGAAATCGTCCACTAACTATACTAGCTCCCATTCCCCGAAAGAAAGAGGGTCGTGCAGCCCGACTGGCTGCTATGATGAACGAAGGTGGGGATGAGTCCGCCCCTACGATTAGCCCTAGGTCGGAAGGTGATGACGAAGAAAATGTAAAAGAGAAGCTAGGGGTGGGCAAACTTGACAAGGAAAACGGCATAAGTGATATAGGAGGCACTGAAAAGGATAGAAGCATAACTAGCATGGCACTTGCTAATCTTACTAATAGAGAAGTAAGTAAGTAATAATATAAGTAATAATAAAATATAGATTTAATAATCCTTAAGCTTAAACTTAAAAATTTAATTTAAAATAAATATTAATATTATTATATTT
>JABGLY010000540.1:0-12093 GCA_013623525.1 Fusarium dimerum
CTTTTCCTTTGTTTGCTCTTTGCTTCAATTCCAGAAGCCACCCGCACGGATCAACGCCTCAGCTTGATGGCGCCAGCAGTTGGTTACTTCTGATGAATCGGTCATTCTTCCTTCGTCCACGTCTACGTCCACGTTGCCCTCAAACAGATTTAAGAATGTCAGCAGATCGCACTTTTTTCTCGAACAACCTCGACCCTGTCCGTTCCCCTCTATGCCAATCCAGCCCGTTCTCCGCCCAACACAGTCATCACCTATCGCTTCAGTACCATCTTGAGTCATGTCTCCATGTCATGTCAAGCGTTACCTGCGCGATGACCCCTCCGACCCCTGGGCGCCCTCTCCCGAGTCCCACCCCACTCAAGGCTTCCGTTCTCTCCGCTTCACGGTCGGCTTGCTCAACGGCATTCCTCCGTTCTAGACCGAGCAAGCGGTCGAGCTGTGCTTCCACTCCGACTTCTTAGCTTCAAGTACCGAACCACTGTCCATACATTTTGACAAACGACACGTCATGTCCTACGCCGAGCCACCCAACCTACCAGCTCCAGCACCGGCCGGTATCGTCTTGAAACTGGGCCGGGTAGAGGCGATTCCCGAGCCATATCTCCAGAAGCTTATGGACCAGCCAATACGTGACGAATCCGAAGCGAGTGGGGGATATGCAACATCTCGCTCCATCTCATCCAACTCCGACGCACCTGAGCCATCTGAATCGAGTGCGGAGGATGCGCTGTTCTCCCCAGTCTCACTCTTCTCCGACGCCCATGAACCCTCTCAACCATGCCACAGTCATCTCAGCAAGTGGCAATGGCTAGGCCTATCTGTCGCTGTTATAATCGCGCTCATCGCCATCCTTTCCGGTAATCTAAATATACTATCATCCGGACATTCCCACTCGGTCAATACGACAACTCTAGCCTTGCCCCTAGGACATGTCGAACTTGGCGAGCGATCTGAAGAAATAAAAATCACAGCACACTTGACCAACACCAGCCTCGCCGTCACAGAGCTCCCCCCTTATGTCTTCTTCGGCCAGCTCAGGCTGGCCACCATCAGCGCTGGCCCTGAACACGAACACGCCTACGGGCCCCCGCCTGGCATGCTTGAGTCCTTGGATCAAATCGGGAACATCACACAAGGCATTCGCAACCGCCTCTACCAGATCTTTTACAAGCACGAGCTTCAGCAGGTAAAGGCTTCGAGCAAAAAGTCGGCTCAGATACTCCTTGAGCCGGAATCATGGGAATTCCATGGTCTCCGTTGGAACGAAACACAGCAATCATGGCACCGAGCAGAGTCACTACTCCATGGAGCCTCCTGGCTATGGCACGACATCTCTCTCGATGTGTTTTCGTCATGGCAACGTCAGATATACTCGAGTCTTATGGTCCTGGAGGCCGTGCTGCAGCATGTGCAAGTCAATCCCGAGGACTCTTGGTTCGTCGCTAATGCTGGCGCAGTCGGCATGACCACAAAGGTTCGGCGCCCCGATGAGATCCCTCTCAAAGTCAAGAGGATCCTGGATCTATACAAAAGTCGCCTCAGTCGCGCTCAGCACCTGTCTTCGTCCTGTCGTGTTTTCAAGGACTGTGCGACTCCTTTTCCTGACGCCAACGGCATGCGGACACTTCACCCAGCCTGTCTCGTGTCGACCAATCGCCCTACACACCCCGTGATGCAGGAACTGCAGGATTGGGCTACGTCAGCTCGCCATAGTCACTTGAACTGGAAATATGGCTATAATGAAGAAGGGGTCTTTTGGCCAAACATAACGCACTTTCCTTCACTCTTTGACCAGGCAATGGTACTCACTCAGCTGAAAGAGTCCCTTGGGCATATCATAGATACTGCCGACAAGGTGAATGAGAGAGCGGCTCCATCAGAGGAAGCAAGCGTCTGGAGATATTTCGTCCCCGGCAGTGCAGACAAGCCGCAGCACCATATAAACACCACTGATATCTCTCGGCTGATTGAGCTAGAGCTGAGCAGACAGATTCGTGCCGCCGTCCAGGGCTTACAGGTGATAAGAACAGTTTGTGAAAAGGAGGCTGAGTTCAGCGAGTACCTCGAGACCCTCTACCTGCCTCAAAGCTGGATAGAGAAGGATGGCACACGATTGAGGATGAAGCACCCCCAAGACCAGCTCAAAGAAGTAAGACTACTCAGGTATGAGTACTGGAGACGGTATGGAATCATACAGGCTTGGCATCAGGAGTGGATAGAGTGGGAGGGGCTCTACAAAGAGGAGGAGGATAAGTTCGACTAGGTAGTGGTTGGTGTCGAGACACGGGAACATCGGTTTAGTTTAGATATACCGTCACCAATGAAGTTTACGTTGATATTCATATCTTGCCCCTCTCGCTTATGGTCTTTAACATGATCCGCCAAGTCCGCTCACATCGCGTACTTTCTTTACATCAATTCTGCCACCGGATTTACATATTACGCAATTGTTCCCCCTGAATATCCCGCTCAAAGCGCAGCCAATGCCCAGTCAGGTGCAACTCTACTTAACACACTTCTTCTTCCACGACTCTCCCCCTTTCCCGTTCTTTGCCATTAAATCTGGCAGAAACTTGCGTATATACGTAGCTCTCGACGTGTCGTTTAGCAACGTCACAGCCGCCATGGCGAACATGTCCCGCCACTCTCTCTGACCTGCGGCGCGCAACTCGGTCGATTCGGCCCGCGCAACTCGGATAGCCTGTCGAGCTGGCAGATAGTTGGGGCTGCTTGGGTGTATGCAGCCTGGAGCGAACAGCGGCTGTCGCGAATCGATTCCAAGCACGGAAAAGAGAGTGATAGCCTTATCCGGGGTAGGCCCGTAGAGGCTCTCGATCTTGGCATGACTTTGACAGATCATACCTATGTCGGAAAGTAGTTTCTCCTGGAGGATTGGCGACGTCGGATTCTCCTGACCGCCAACGTTAAAGGCCACGAGGATGCCAGCGATCAAAGATAGAAGGCCGGCAACTAAGCCGAAAGCTGGCATCTTTGGAGTTGACAATTGATTCTGGCTGGCGTGGCGGCTTGGAGTTCGTCATTTGTCGGCGACGATGTGTTGTATGAGCGACAGGCCTGCTGACAAAATCAACGGGGGATGTACTATGGGATGCCGTATGGTTTTTATAAGTGAGTGACCTACGATTACAATCACGAGACGATGCGAATAACAGCTCTATCCTGGTCAATATTACATAGCACGGTACTTACGCCCAACAGTGAAGATTCCACGCAGTTCCAGCATCCACGATCAAAGAGCGATCAAAGAGATGATCGCTTCTTGCTATCCTTGTGAAGAGATGAATGTTGGACAAAGACATAGATGAACATGCTAGAACAGGAAACTCAAAGACCTAGACAGGAGGTGGCTTAAAGCAGTAAGTAAGAGAAAGGATATGGGAGAGCATGCTTGGTGAAGGAGGTGCGGATGGATAAAGCAGCATAGATGACATGTCGCAAAGGGCGTTAATATTTCGCGACAAACGAGCCTGAATACAAGCCTGAATACTGCGAGAGCAGTAGGGAATGAGCTCTGAGGACAAAGGAGGGCAACCAGTTGTGGCCCTGGGCATCAAAGAATGGTTTGTGAAATAAGGCAGGGGGGCAGATGTGAGGAGCGACAGAGGAATTGCACAAAAGAAAAGAAAGGGTATAGAGGATTCTTCATTGATGTAAGCTGCCGGAGATGATAAAAAGAGTCAACAGCCAGTATCTATGTCTGTCTGTCTACTAACCTTTTCTTGTCGTGAGTGAAGAATCTGGGTCATACAGGTCACTGTCAAATCTGCCCCAAACACAACCATTCTATCATTCTGTCTCCCCATCTCGACATACTTTGCTTCAGAGTGCATATTCTTTTATTCGAAAATAGAACAAGACTTTTCCCCAAATTCTTCGTCTATTCCGAGCTCGACGATCACGGCACGGAGGGTCAGCCCATCAAGGCATCCGGCCAAGACATCAACACCTGGCAAAGCGACACAGCGGGCCGAGTCAACCTGCCAGCGGGAGCCATGCCCGAACTCAAGCAGTTCAACACCCAGAACAACAATACCAATAACAGCAACACATACAACTTCACCGTCAACAACACTTACGGCGATGGTGATGGCGGTGGCGGTGGTGTTGGTGGTGGCGGGCGCAGGTTGCGTATTCCCTTCTTGGGTCTCTCCTGCAAACTCGTACTCATCTTGTCCGTTGTCATGGTCCTTGCCGTCGTCCCCCTTGCCTACAGAATCACAGCAGCAGTGGACAACGCCGTCGCCAGTGCTCAGCGAGAGTTCTGGACTGTGGCCAGCACCCCGCCCGGCGCCCCAAAGATCAAGGAACGGAGAACTCCTCGCCTTTTACGTCAACCACATCGCCTTTTTTAATTCGACCCCTCTTCCTCTGCCTAGTGACCGGCCTGGCCAACCGTGTTATTATGCGCAAGAGATCGGGGCGAGCTGAGAAAGTGCAATGTCTGAGTTGATGTGGAGGGTTTGAGACGGGACTGTGAGCTGAATAGTTTGACGAGATGGTGTCCTTGCTTAGGTGCTTCTGATATAAGTCCATCCAACCCACGGGCCCATGTCCTTGCGAGCGATGTGTAATATGCTAAGGCCTTTACCTCTGCATGTTTGAGACGTGGTGCCTGACTCTCGCCCTTGTCCTCTTAAGCAAACGCTATAGTGTGCTTTACAAAGCCTCTGCCCTACTGACTTACAACTTGGGGCCTTCTCTTGACCACATTTATTAGAGTAATATACAATATGCCGAGGTCGTTTCTATTACCTGATTAAGGTGTGGCGCGACTGAGAAGGGGAAAAGAACCACATATCTTAATTATCTTATTCATCCTCTGAGACACTTGTCAAGATGACAAGTCTGGTCTGGCCAGCTATATTCGACATCACGACATTGACGTTCTAAGGAGGGTAAAGATATTAATAACAATAATAATAAAAATAATAAAAACAATAAAAATAAACAAAAATAACTTCCACCTTTCATCATCACTTTATCCCCTCTTGTCCTTTTGCTCCTTCTTCTCTATATTGGCCCAGACCCAGGCAGGCCTCTGTCCCTCGCATGGAAAATGGTCGAGGTCATCTACGGCGACTAGATTGACAATCGGTCTTGGTGAATCCAGAGTTGACACAATCAGAAGCTCAACAGCTATTTCATTGCACTCATTCGACCGTCAAGGCACTGCAACAATCAGCTGTGTTTCCGGCTGGGAGGCTATTGTTTTCTCTAATTGATAAATGGTCGCGACTTGGCGGTTCTGCTGAACACATAGCCGGCTCAGTGAAGGACGTCAACTTGATATATCGTGCAGTCCGGGAGAAAAAACATATATTGATCAATTTATAATAATTTTCGGCAATACTTGATCTTCTTGTGAAAGCTTTTGAACTGATTATTTTATTCTTCTAAAAGAAATATCATAATACTCAAGTACTCAGAACAAGGAAGACAAGTAAAAACACTAGGCATTACGATTGTAAAAGGCTTCCTACCACTATATCTCTTGTTCCTTCCTCTCTAGCTTCTCCATGTCTCTGGCGATGTCGTTGGCCATCTGCTTGGACGTATCGCACATGAATTTGGTGATGACCCGGACACCCGTACCCAGATTGTTCATGACCTGCTGGTTGCGATGCCGGTCCATTTGGTCGGTGTAGTCGATATCCTCTCCGACATCGCCTTCCGTGTGTCGGCGTAGCAGAGCATCTTCCACGTCTTTTTCGAGTTGATGGCCTATCTGCTCGTCATCTCCGGACTGGAAGTCAGTTTGCTGGTCTCTGTACTCTTGAGAGCCGGCTTGCTGCTCTTGCACTGTCTCCTCGCCGATTGGCCCTCTCGCAGCTAGCTCGGCTCTCATACGGGAAAGCACCCTTCTCTTTGCTTTGAGCCTCTTGACTGAAATCCACTCGCTGACGGTTCGGGGCGATGCAAAGTGTCCAGCAACAACAGACTGTTTCCAGATTAGACGTCGCGCGCTGCCAGAGCCGACAGAGTGGAATGCGCCCCATCTATCGGCTTCAAACAGGAGCATTCTGACCTTTTCTCCAAATTTGGCTGGGAAAACAGTTAGTATATCATGTATGTAAAGCCTCATAGTACTTGACTGTCTACTTACTATGAAGCATAGTGTCTATGTCGTCTGGAAGATCAGCTGGCAAGCCACAGTCCCGCCATATCAGATTGATGAGCGGCCAATCCCATCGGGCGTCGAAAGGCGGCGTCTTGTTATGCTTCCAAAGAGAATACAAGATTATGCCCTGCTGGTCGGTACATAGCTTGAAACGGAACCTCTTGCGGTTCTTATGTCGTCGTACAAACGCGCGGATGGCAATGCCGATAATGACCTTTGATATGTTAGCTATGTCCGTACAGGAAGGTAACTCAGTATAACAAAGGGGTCGCGCCACACCAACCAGTCCAGGAAAGGATTCAGGTGAATTAAAGATTACGATAAGCGAGAGGATTGCTATGGAGATGTTTCTGACCGAGATCCAGCTCCGCGGGGTGTACAAATATACGCCATATCCGATAGAGCCGATCATGGCCACAAGGAAGGCGCAGAAAAGGAAGGCCTCAGCCGGATAATGGGAAATCCTGCATGATTTGTTACTTGGTGTGCCGACCGGGTTCAGGAGAACAGGGCAACTTACATCTTACCTCTGGGCTGTTGTTTGTGCACCCGAGATATAAGGGGCTTATGAAGGTGGACAGATTGCTACGTGATGGGTGAGGTGAGTGATGATTGAATTGAATGACTGAGAATTGATGATTGAGAGATTCAGAAAAGAGTTATTGTTTACAGGGATTGGACGATTTGTTCATGAGTTTGAGGTGGGATTTTCACGTGTATATGTAGGCAAGTGGCTTTGCACAATTCTCATTCTCATCCATGAACCTCCCTGCCGTGGTTTGAGATTTCATTTTCGCTGCTATTCTTTCATCCTCCCTTATGCAGAGTCTTTCCCTTTCCTCTTCTGCATCTGCGCGATCACGGCATGTTCTTTTTCGGCCACACGACAAAGAAAGGATACCTCTGTCTGTTGACCGTGCAGCTTCCATTAGACCGTCACGAGACTTTGAGATATTCTGGGCTTTGGGACATTCTGGGTTTGATCAGTGGTGGGTGGGTGCTTACAGTCACGGTTATTATTCTTGGTGCTTGGTTGAGGGCACGCAAAGAGTCCCAACCATGCCTCGCTGAATGGCTGTGTCTGATCCAGAAATACCTCCTTTGTCCAGTGGTGCATACACCATGTCCGGGCGAACATTCATGTGCTATCCAACAAGAAAGAAATGCCAAGGATATTATCGCACACTGAAACTACAATACTGACTGTTATTTACACTGATCATCTTTTGTTCGCGCAAAAGCGAAGCGGTCTGAGAGGTCAGCATCGACCATATCCTGTAGTTACCCTTACATCTTGCAGTCTTTCGCCGTCCACAACTTGCAGGCCTACAGTTCCTCCCTCTTTTCCCCTCGTTTCTCCCCCCATTCAAAGCAGTGTGCAACTCCATAAGTGGCATGCAATGTCACAAGCACAGACCATTTCTAAATTCAGGCCTCGCTCTTGTTCCTTTGTGAATTCTGGCCCATCCAGCGGTGGTACAACTTGATCATTGCGTCTTGCTTGCTGTTGTTTGCATGACTGTTTGACAAAGATTCTCTCCGCCGTGAAACTAGCCTGTTCTCTCTCCCTTGTGATCAATCATTCCTGCCTGAAATAGAACGATGAAGGTGTCTGTTCTGTTCTGTTCTTTTGTGTGTTGGCAAGCGTGCCTTATCTCCCTCTGTTTTATCATCACGTGGTATCATATCTTTGTCATGTCGTGTCATGCCTTACCTTATCGTACCTCTCCACGCTTTGCTGCATAACTCTTATCGGTCAATCCCTGCTATCTTATCATATCCCCAGAGCATCCTTTGTCTTATCGATATGAGAAGCATCCTTGACGCTCACCGCCTTATCTTGTTTCAACGACACATGTGTGGCTTGTGCTGGACCCCGCTGTGAGAGAACACATCCTTATGCTAGTGGTGACAGTGAGCAATCCTTAATGAATACTGTAGCAGCCCCTGGTCGCTAACATTTATTGTTGTACCGCGAAAACCATGATCTTGCTTCAGGCGTCTATCTGTGAGCATTTAGCGAGTATCTGCAGGAAAGAATGGAAGAACTACTCTTTTCGTTATGAAATCTTTCCCTTCAATGTATTGATTCTATTCTGCTTGTGAATGCTTCTAGATAGTTTGCTAGGCGATAAGCGAAGCGAGGCAGTTTCGGTTTTCGATATCGGTGAGGAGCCCCAAGAAACATATATATTTATGATAAGCTTAAAACAACAAACTCTATGCAATAGCAAACCATACAGTGACGCCGTCATGCTAATTGGCTTAGGATTCGATAAGTGCATCCGTCTAGGAACCGTTGCATCACTATCACATAAGTCGATAGCACCGCTCACTTCGGCAAAGGACCTGGCTCACAACCGTGCCCTGATATATTCTACATTCGAAGACTGCAGGAAGAGTATCTGTGAAGCATTGGAACAACTGGAAGGGCCACAAACAGTTATGCCACGCGGGCTGCTTTTAAAAAACAGATCGGAAGAGACTGCAGGCCGGAACTGCAAGCATATAGCAATGCTTCAAGTTTTATGGTGACGCTGCATAAACGCAAAGAGCATCTAAGACTCCAATTCATATGTTCGAAAATATTATAATAGGCAATAAAAGTACGCAGGTGTGCATTGTGATGAACCCTAATTACCACTTATACGTTAAGAATGTGGCGCTAGGTGATAACTAAATCCAGATTTTCGGCTATCGTTGCGGTATCTAGTTAGTTGGGCTTTTTCAAGAAATAGTTCCTGGGGAGTTATTAACAAGATGAATTAGAGAAGGCGATGGTCCATCTTTAATAGGAGAAATTGTTTATGTAGGTATGAGCTATTTGTCCTGCCGCGTTTTACGAGATAAAGGGCCCATTCGTAAGCGTGACAGCTGCAACTCCTAATAAGTGATCATAGTAAGAAGGCCTGGAGGAGAGACAGCGGTGCCATAAGGCAGTGTGCTGACTTTGAAGTCATAGCTTTGACGTTGAAAGGTTTACATAATGCGTATCGCCATTTCATTCCACTTAGAGCGCTAGAGGACGCTTTTGTCCTCGCCGCGCGTCTGGCAGGAAAGGCTTATTATGGCAAGATCGGGCTTCACGAACGCGAGACGCTTAGACATTTCTAGAAGGAAATTTGTTACGGCAACTGGAGTTTTTAGGGGTGATTATCTGTCCAGCGTATGCGGCTACCCGACAGATCGGGTGCGTGACGTTCGTTCTTACGAACCACGTTAATGAAGGAACCGTCAGTGGATAGGAAACTACGAAATGCTAGGTCAGGCCTAGATAAATGAAGTGGCATATCTACGGAGGGTGTGCTTCCCTCTTGAAGAGGATGGAGTGGCTCGCGAAGAGGAGGGTCTTACCTAAAGGACATCTTGTAGTCTTACCTAAAGGACGTCTCGTAGAAAATGGTACTAAGAATAAAATTGCTTATAAAGGCAATGCCTCATAAAGAGGATATCTTAGAGAGATGATGATTACTTAATATGAAGATTGCTTATAAGAGGATTACTCAGATAGAGGATGTCTCATGAAGAGAATTTGTCCTGCAGACGCTACCTTAGGAGGAGAATTCCTCAAATCTTTTGAGGTCGCAAGCTTGAACATTTCACAGCCCCAGTCAAGCCTCAGTGGATTGGTGAGAGTCACATTGGAGAGAGACAGAACAAGAGCCAAGTCAACTACAGGAAAGGAACAGGCTAATATACACCTTCAAATCACTTTATACGGCATCACTGCTAACTTGCACTTGGCTTATCCTATATCCGTGTTTCCTTTGTCGACAATCTACCCTCGCTAGGGTAGACGTGGTGATCATCACAACCTTCCAGGTTTGGCCAACTTCTAAATTGCCTTCCAGTCAGTGTTAGCACCATATTTCAAACTCACAAATAACCGGGCCCATGCGCGGGGTGCATGAAGCCCAGCAATTTCGGCTAGACTAATAAGCTTATTCGACATCTTCTGTGAAGATGGTCGCGATCAAGATCAGGTACTGCAATGAACGGACAGGAAGCCCACCGATACTCTCTTTACAGTCAAAAGGTGCGGTCCAAGTAAACAGGGGGGCCATGTTCGCAGATCAGCCAGAGGTGGATGCTGCAGATGTGACGGCGAAATATCCGATATCGGATATCCTGCTACGCCGCGCTGATATGATAGAAGAGGCTCGGATGGAAGGATACCCCGGCAGTCGTGACACCGTGAGTGATGGTTATTAAATCCCATCCTGGGCACAGTGCGTCGCGCTAATGCGTGTGTTTTCCATCTGGTGTGTTGGGGTGACTGACTCTTTGTGACTTTAGCAATACCTACTGCAGGGGTATGATGTTTGTCAGATCTTGTTGATTATGTCAAGGTAGAGAGGGAGAGGAAGAACATGCGTGCGTGGGCTGCGTCTCAACATGGGTAGCAAGATATTGAATTGGGGTTGAGAGATGTTGGTATGGGATGGTAGTTAGTTATCTGTCTTGGACGTTTAAATTCATAGTGCCAGATGTTTCTGAAGCAAATACAAGCTACGTAGATTTTTCTTTTAACCAAAACCATGTCCGAGAACTATCTACTCTTATCTACGCTGCCTACCTAAGAAATGAAAGACCTGCTTCGTGAACCCTGCGATTTGCAACGTTACACTATATACCCTCACTCTTGGTAGTACTGATCCGTAATCTGTAGCCATGCCGTCGCAATTTCTATTATCTGCCTATCAATATCTCGTGCAGTTCTTGAATCTCCAACACCTTCTGCTACCTTCTTCGTCGCCGCCGCGCCTATGTGTAGCCCTTGCACAACAATACCTCGACTCTAGTCACCGCTCAGTCCTCCGTCGGCAGTCGTGTTGCCACGTTGACGATGTGCAAGAAATCAAGTAACTGAAAAGAAGCTTAATTCACAAATGCCAAGTCCAAGAATCCAAACGCCAGTCTGCCCAAAATACGCAAAGAGCTCCAGAAGGCAGTAAGGGAGTTGAGACAGCTGCTGCCGGACTTGCATATACAACAAGGGAGATGAGAGAGGGACGTGGAGAATTTGGAAATAGCGGTTGCTGAACAGCTTGATGGAACAGGCCGAAACGAAGCAGCCCAGGAAGCAGAGTAGCATTGTCGTCAGAGGACAGCGACAGCTCTTTTATCAAGACTATGAGACGAGCAACGCAAAGGAATAACAGGTTCGCCAGCCACAAAAAACGGCTGCGTAGTAACTGCAACCATCCACTTCCACGAGTCCTTCCCCCTTAAAGCTTGTTGGCCAGTCTTGAGATTGGCAGCGGTGCTGGGGCCAGAGTATAGGATAAGGTGGTGTATAGAGTTGAGTGTACGTGATGGGTCGAAGGTTGCTTGGTAAGTGCAGTCGCAAGAGTACATGCGCACAGGTAGAATCATCGTCACTGGTCAGAATTGGGAGTAGTTTGGATGGGAGGTTCGTGTGACTGTCGAGCCAGAGTCCGTCGGGAGGAATTGGTTATCGCTAGACGATAACATCGCGGGTATGGGGAGGCATCTGTAAGCTAGGTCTTTGATCGGTGAAATGTATGGAACGTACGTGGGTAACGATTTTGTCCTCGTGGATGAATCGAGCGTCGTTGGCGTTGAAGCAGACAGGAAGTGACGAAATAAGTTGTCGATTAATGGTGGTGTAACAATCAGAGCAGTAGCTGGGAGAGAAGAATGCTGTGAGAAAAATACGCTTGCTCGTTCAATCCTGTTGTTCTTGTGGCTGGTTTCTGCTCAGATGAATTGTTAGTAATTAATTGACTGTCTTGTTGATTTTGAGCTTCACATCACAATTACCATCAGTATGTGTGACAGGCTGACTGAACCAACGCTTCACATTAGTCAACTCGAGTAACTTAAGCCAACTTAACCTAATTTAACTTAGGTTTTTTAACCTAAGCTATAACTTAATTCTAGTTAATTAGGAACTAAGAAATTAATTAATTTATTAAATAAGACTATTAATA
>JABGLY010000541.1:0-10965 GCA_013623525.1 Fusarium dimerum
TTTTTTTTTTTTTTTATCTCTCCTTACCTAGCTCTGATCAGGTTGTCCATCAATCTACAGCAACTCACCCCCCCTTGTCCAGCTTGGCAATCGCCCAGCCGGCTGTTGAAGCCGCCAAGCGGTCTTGGCCTGCAAGGCACGCACGTTGATAATCTCGAGAGCCAAGAGTGATCAACAAGAAGGGTCTGATATGTTTGGAACCAGAGCCAAATCATTGGGGGCACTGGGACAACAGGTTTCTGATGTCTCAAGCATGTCATGGCTTACAAGCTTCCTCCCATTACAACTCAAGACAAAGAGGAAAGACATCATTCAAACAGCATAAGTGGAGGTCATGATGAACCCATAAACCATGACCTTCCTGATATAGACCAGCTTGCTTATCTCCCTCGAGACGTGGCGCCCTGGATCTTTCGAGGATCCGACCCATGACAGGCTGACATTTTACCCCCAGTTCTTGATGTCCCTCTTTATCGTTCCCTAACCCATGTCCGTTTGTTTACAGGGCGCTATCCTCATGCATGTCTTCCTGACATCAGACCAGGATGCCGTTAGAGTGGTCATGTGGTTCTCTAACGTCCTGGATGCTGAAGAGCTGCATGTTTCCAAGGATGAATTCTTGGGGAGCCTGGCCAATAGATGCAGGTAAAGCGCCAGCACGGGAGATATCCATTCGAGTGAGCAAACAAGATGTTGCAGAATCAAACTCTCGATAGAGTGCTTTCTCTGCAACTCAATCGGTCATCCATGTACAAGTCCACCTTGAACGAATTGCCCACATCCGGAATGCAGCAAGCTACAGACACTAAGCCATTTACCAATGTCATATATGACAAACGGTTTCGGATAGCTGAATCGCCCTTGCGCCAGGCGTCTGGCATGAGCAAGGTAGACCTTCCGATAACAACGACAACAACGACACATAGCACAAAGATACGACCATCGCCCTAGCCGAGCTAGCTAAAGGCTAGTTGTACGATCAGGAATCAAGCTATAGGACTTGTTAGCAAAACACCAGACCAGCAAAAAACCGAGAGGGCAGTTCGGGCGGGACCGAGATAGGGGCAAACGATGGCCTGCTAAACAAAGCTTATCCTACCACACTCGCTGGAGTCGCCTTGAGGATCATCATCCCCACCCATGCATTTCAAGTTAGTCTACAAGTGGATGGATGATCTACTAGAGTGAGAAGCTAGACAGAAACCTCCAACAGGCAAAACACCGCGAAGTGGGCAAACACAATTTGGACTCTGCGTATTTGGGAGTGGAGTGGAGGGGACGAGATTAGGTTCGTCGAGGAGCGAGGGCCACGACAGGCAACTCTTTGCTTTTTTGAGTTAGAATCCCCCGTTCTACACACCATTTGTGAAGGACGGACAAGAAGAATATTGGCAGGCCACCACCCTCTCGTTTTGAACAAATGGACATGCCCGCTAGCCTGTACCGAGTGGCTTCGGGGATGGACCCCCCCATCCCCATCCCCATCTCACACATCCCATGAATGGGGAGTGGTGGACTAGCCATGGCAGCTTACTCCCCGTTGCCACTCTACAGCTCAATTCTAGAACGCCCAAGCAGACCCGTTCACTTGGGACAAACTACAGTACATTAAGGTGGTGAGATGTTGCTCATGGGAAACGCATACAAATAGAGGCGCCATCTCTTCCTCATTCCAGGATTTCGAAAAAGGACATCAGCTTCATTCCTCACATCTCCTCTTCGCTACAACTACTTCTACCCCGGACTTGTTCCTTCTTGTCCCCCTTCCCTCTTTCTCTCCTCATCCTTCCTTCTCTTTTTTAGCCTCTCTCTCCCTCTTACACACACAATGGCTACTCACACTCCTCCCAATGAGTTCGCCAAGGAGTCGACCGTCATCGACGTCGATGCCCAGCACGATGTCGAGATTGGTGAGACCCAGAAGGGCGGTACTCTCCACCGTGACCTCAAGAACCGACACATGCAGATGATTGCCATCGGTGGTGCTATTGGAGCTGGTCTTTTCGTCGGTTCTGGTGGTGCTCTCCAGAAGGGTGGCCCTGGTGCTCTGATCATCGGTTACCTGGTCATCGGATGCATGCTTCTGTGCACATGCTTGGCCTTGGCTGAGATGGCTGTTCTCTACCCCATCAACGGTATGTCCCCTTCACTCCCCTGCACGTCAAACAAATGCAGACAAGCTAACTTGTTCCAGGTGCCTTCTTCACTTACATCTGCAGATGGGTTCATCCCTCTTGGGGCTTTGCCATGGGTTGGCAATACGCTCTCGCCTGGTTGACTGTCCTCCCCTTCGAACTGATTGCCGCTTCCATCACCATCGAGTTCTGGCGTGACGACATCAACATGGCCGTCTGGATTAGTGTCTTCCTCGTCGCTCTCATCATTGTCCAGTTCTTCGGTGTCCGCGGCTACGGTGAGGTCGAGTTTGTTCTCTCCTGCATCAAGATCTGCGCCTGTATCGGTTTCATCATCCTCGGTATTGTCATCAACTGCGGTGGTGTCGGTGATAAGGGATACATCGGTGCCAAGTACTGGAACAACCCCGGAGCCTTCACCTCATTCAAGGGTTTCTGCTCCGTCTTCGTTGTTGCTGCTTTCTCCTTCGGTGGTACTGAGATGGTCGGTCTCGCTGCCGCTGAGTCTGCCAACCCCCGCAAGTCTATCCCCCAGGCTAGCAAGCAGGTCTTCTGGCGAATTGCCATCTTCTATATCCTCAACCTCTTCATCCTCGGTCTCATCCTCCCCTACACTGATGAGCGTCTCATGGGCTCCAGCGGCGCCAACACCAAGGCTTCCCCCTTCGTCATCGCCATCCAGGATGCCGGTATCAAGGTCCTCCCCAGCATCTTCAACGCTGTCATCACCATCTCGGTCCTGTCCGTCGCTAACTCTTGCGCTTTCGGCTCTACCCGCACCATGCAGGCCATGGCTGAGCGCGATATGGCTCCCAAGTTCCTCTCTTACGTCGACTCCAAGGGTCGCCCTCTCTGGTGTGTCGTTGTTCAGCTTGCTTTCGGTCTCCTTGCCTATATCGGCTGTGCTCCCAAGGGTGGCATGATCTTCGGCTGGCTCCTTGCCCTTACTGGTCTTGGCTTCCTCTTCGTCTGGGGTAGCATCTGCCTTGCTCACATCCGCATGCGCGCTGGCTTCAAGGCACAGGGCCTCAACATGAACCTCATCCCCTACCGAAACCCCTTTGGTGTTGTTGGCAGCTACATTGGCCTAACTCTTAACATCATCGCCCTCATCGCCACCTTCTACACTGCCCTGTTCCCCGCCTCCGGCGCCGCTCCCGATGCTGAGGCATTCTTCTCCTCTTACCTCGCTGCTCCCGTCGTCCTTCTCCTCTTTGTCGGCCACAAGGTCTTCACCCGCGACTGGCGCCTGTGTGTCCCCGCTAGCGAGATGGATCTCACCACTGGTGTTGTCTTCCTTGACGAGGAGGAGCCTAAGGAGCCTTTTGTCTGGTCCAGCATCCCCAAGCGCATCGTCAGATCCATGATCTGAGGAACCTTGAGAAACGAGTATGATGGAGGAAATGATTGGATACCCCGCAGTAGGAGGATATGGAGTTTTATTAAGGGAATATTTTAAGCGATATTTGTTGTTTCTTTTCTTGGTTTAACAATGAGCCTAGAGGTTTTCAAAAGCAATTATAACAATGCAATAGAAACACTACTTATACATTCAACATTTACCTTTTTCCAATATGTGAAGTTTTATGGGATATTTATTCTCTTCGATCCCCAATGCATGCTTAACCAGTTCGTGCTTGAATCGTAACAAAGTTTATGCAGACTTTACCCAGACAGACAACGACTTGTGCATCAATCATTTCAGGTGACCTTATCACAGCACAAACTAGGTATACAGCTTTCGTTTGCTTGGTGGAATTAATATCTTGGCTTGCCGAAGATTGGTAACGAGTTGCCTGGGAGTGCGAAATCATGGAACATTCTATATGCTTAGTAATTCGCACAGGCGGTAAATGAGCGCGGCTAGGGAGCAGAGAGTGAACAAGAAGTATCAGCGCAGCATGACAACAAAGAATCTATTCATAGTAAAGACAACAAGCAAGAAAGATGTAGCACACAATACTGGGCATAAAAGATGAATGATGAACGAAGAGAATCATGTCTTTTTATCCATGTCCTATCTTTTCTAGCTTGATAGTAGTGGAAAATTCACTACAGGGTAACCCACCAAAACGCCCATGTCAGTCAGCAATAGCAATCGTCATGCACCTTGCTCTACCAATTAACATATTCGTAACCAGCTGAAGCCTTCCAACCAATAAGCGGGTAATCGGCAAACCACCCCACTCCAGCCTGGGGCCTCACATTAGCGTGTCTTGTGTACTCATCCATAGAAATTAGCCCGTGACGGTACATCATTTACTATCCTTACAGTATTTTCTCATCCGTCGCGGCTTACAAAGAGACAAACTATTTTTTTTCCCGCTAAGACTATTTCTTCACTAGCTCGTCTCGTTCGTTTTATGACGGAGTTCCGCCCAAAAGGCAGTTTTGACGGAAACGACTTCCTTCCTCTCACTTTCCTGTCTTTTGGATACAACTTTGTGTATACTCCTCCTTTCTCTTCTACATCATTGCCAGGTTCTGGATTCCTTCACTATACGAAGAATTCTGTTCTTGTTTTTCTTTTAAACCCTTCCTCCCTATCGTTTCGCGCCAATCCTGAGAGATTAGATACCGAACCCATCATTGACAAGAGAGAGCTCCCGAACGTCGGAGATAGGCATTTCCAGCACCCAGATTCACAACATACACGCCAGTATCGCGATACCACGTGCAACGTGACAGAGACCATAGCATGAGGTAATCATTCCGAACCGCAATACACGCGCCTCGGATTACATTCTCGGCAACAATGGCTCTCCCCGACGGCCAAAAGATCTTGCACGAGACGGGCTCCTTCACTGGTCTCCGGCCTCTCCGTGAGCTAGGCAGTAGCTATCTAACTGCCAGTGCTTTCAAGCAGCCTCTCTGCGGCAATGAAGAGGGTTGGGGTCCATTGAGTCCCCACAGATACGATTTCACGCCCTGTTTTATTGACGTCTGGATTGCTACCGTCGCCGTTTTCGGACTGACTATCGGTTCGCTCGCCGTTTGGTGGCTACTCGTCAGAAAGCAGAAGCAAGAGGCACTGTCCAAGAATGCGCACTTCTATATCAAGCAGGTGAGTTGGCCATTGTAACGGGTTCGAATTGTGCAAGAGACCGAAACTGATTCAGAATCTGTAGACGCTGCTAGCTGTAATCATCGCCGACGTCATCGCACAACTAGTCGTTCAGATCATCTACCTACCTCATATCTGGTATGGCGACTTCAGAGTTCTTACAACTTTCCTGACGGTTCTTTCGCTCTTCGTCATTTTCTCCATTCAATGGCTCGAGCATTCGCGCATTCGGTATCCCAGCGGTGTTGCTCTCTTCTACTGGCTCCTGCTCCTCATATCCTTTGCCGTAAAGCTCCGATCTCTCATCTCTCAACAAATATATAATACGAACCTGCCGTATTTTATCCTGTACTGCGTCGGCGTCGGCCTCTCACTAGTCGAATTTCTGGTCGAGTGGCTCTGGCCGCGCAACATTGGTCGCAACGGCTACGAAGCAATCGAGGAAGAGGAAGAGTGCCCTGTCGAATATGCCAACGCCTTCTCCCAGCTCACCTTCTCCTGGATGACGCCACTAATGCAATATGGCTACAAGGTGTTCTTGACTGAAGATGATCTCTGGGCTCTTGCTAAGGACGACAAGACCAGGACGACTGGTCAACGTTTTGACGCTGCCTGGCAGCACGAACTCAAGCATCGAAAGAACCCCTCGCTCTGGATTGCACTGTTTAGAGCATATGGTGGTCCTTATTGCATCGCTGCTATCTACAAGATTGGGAATGATGTTTCGCAGTACATCCAACCCCAGCTCTTGCGACTTCTCATTACCTTTGTTGGTTCCTACCAGCCAGGCCAGACTAGGCAACCCGTCATCAAAGGAGTTGCCATTGCGCTGGGCATGTTCGCCTGTGCTGTGTTCCAGACAACCATGGTTCATCAATACTTCCAGCTCTCGTTCGTTACCGGTATGCGCATCAAGAGTGGGCTTTCGTCTGCAATCTATCGGAAGTCACTTCGACTATCTAGCGAGGGTCGAGCTTCGAAGACCACTGGCGACATTGTCAACTATATGGCTGTTGATGCCCAGCGTCTGCAGGACCTGACCCAATTTGCCCAGCAGGCCTGGTCCGCTCCTTTTCAAATCATCATCTGCATGGTGTCTCTGTACAATCTTGTAGGGTGGTCTATGATGGCAGGCATTGTCGTCATGCTTATCATGATGCCCATCCAGGGGTTCGTTGCTCGTATCATGAAGAATATGCAAAAGGACCAGATGAAGAACAAGGATGCCCGAAGTCGTCTGATCAACGAGATTATCAACAACATGAAGAGTATCAAACTCTTTGCCTGGGGATCGGCTTTCATGAATAAGTTAAACTATGTCCGTAATGAGCAAGAGCTCAAGAACTTGCGCAAGATCGGAGCTACTCAGGCTTTTGCCAACTTCACATGGACAACGGCGCCTTTCTTCGTGTCGTGCTCTACATTTACAGTCTTTGTCTTGACCCAGGACCGGCCTCTCACAACCGACATTGTGTTCCCTGCATTGACACTCTTCAACCTTCTGACCTTCCCTCTGGCTGTCCTTCCCATGGTAATAACCTCTATTGTCGAGGCATCCGTAGCCGTTGGTCGTCTTACCAGCTTCCTCAACGCTGAAGAGCTTCAGCCTAATGCCATCACCATCAAGCCGGCGCCTGAGAACATGGGCGAGGAAACTGTCGTCATTCGTGATGGTACATTTTCCTGGAATCGCCACGAAGGACGAAATGCCCTTGAGGACATCAATTTCACAGCTTACAAAGGTGAACTGTCTTGCATCGTTGGTCGTGTAGGTGCCGGAAAGTCTTCTTTCCTCCAGAGCATCTTGGGTGACCTCTGGAAGGTGAAGGGCTCCGTGGAAGTTGCTGGAACCGTTGCATACGCCTCTCAACAAACCTGGGTTCTGAATGCCACTGTCAAGGAGAACATCATCTTTGGCTACAAGTACGACTCTGAGTTCTACGAAAAGACCATCCATGCCTGTGCCCTTGTTGACGACTTTGCCCAGCTTCCTGATGGCGACGAAACGGTTGTCGGGGAGCGAGGTATCTCTCTAAGTGGTGGCCAGAAGGCTCGCGTCTCGTTGGCTCGCGCTGTATATGCAAGAGCTGATATCTATCTACTCGACGACGTTCTCTCTGCGGTCGACTCCCACGTTGGCAGACACATCATTGACAATGTTCTCGGCCCGCGTGGCCTTCTGTCCACCAAGACCCGTATCCTCGCTACCAACGCCATCGCTGTTTTACGACAGGCTAGCTTCATCACTCTGCTCCAAGCCGGACGAATTTCTGAAAAGGGCTCATACAAGGATCTTGTTGCCACAAAGGGTCTCGTCTCTGAGCTTCTCAAGACGGCTGGTCAGGATTCTGGTAGCAGCAGCGCCAGCGAACCCAGCTCAAGCGCATCAAGTAGCAAGGCCAATACCATCATTGAACCGGATTCTAGCCAGGGCAAGGAGGAGATGGAGGAGGCCCAGGAGCAGGTTCCCGAGATGGCTCCTATCAAGACCAGCTCCTCAAAACCTCGCACAAGCAGCATGGCTACTCTCCGTCGTGCCAGTACGGCTAGCTTCAAGGGTCCCCGAGGCAAGCTCACGGATGAAGAGGTTGCTGGGACTTCTAGGACGAAGCAAGCCAAAGAGTTTGTCGAACAGGGCAAGGTCAAGTGGTCTGTCTACTTCGAATATGCCAGAGAAAACAACATCTACGCTGTCGCTCTGTATCTTCTTATGCTCTTGGCTGCTCAGACTGCCAACATTGGTAAGTTGTGCCTCACTTTTTGATCAACGTGTCGTTTTGAATCCCCAACTGACTGTGCTCAACAGCTGCCTCCGTCTGGCTCAAGAGATGGTCTGACCATAATGCAAAGCGCAACACGAACGACCACATTGGCAAATACATTGGAGTCTACTTTGCGATTGGTATTGGAGCATCGGCACTCACTGTTGTCCAGACCCTCATTCTCTGGATCTTCTGTTCTATCGAGGCATCTCGTAAACTTCACGAGCGTATGGCCAATGCCATCTTCAGATCCCCCATGTCCTTTTTCGACACGACCCCGGCCGGCCGAATCTTGAATCGCTTTTCCAGGTAGGTAAATTGAATCATGAGAAATTGGGGCCCTGTGCGCTAATGATTATGATAGCGATATCTACCGCGTTGATGAGGTTCTTGCCAGAACTTTCAACATGTTATTTGTCAATTTGGCCAAGTCTGGTTTTACCCTGGCTGTCATTTCTGTTACGACCCCCGCCTTTATCGCTCTGATAGTCCCCCTCGGTTTCACGTACTACTTCATCCAGCGATACTACCTCCGTACATCCCGTGAGTTGAAGAGACTGGACAGTGTCAGTCGCAGCCCCATCTATGCTCATTTCCAGGAGTCTCTCGGCGGTATCTCAACTATCCGAGCATATCGTCAGCAGCAGCGTTTCGAGCTTGAAAACGAATGGCGTGTCGATGCCAACATGCGTGCGTACTTCCCTTCTGTTAGCGCCAACCGCTGGCTCGCTGTTCGTCTCGAGTTTATTGGAGCCGTCGTCATCTTCTCAGCGGCTGGCCTCGCCATTATCTCTGTCGTAAACAATAGTGGTTTGACTCCTGGTGCGGTTGGTCTGGCCATGTCATATGCTCTCCAGATTACGACGTCTCTCAACTGGATCGTTCGCCAAACGGTTGAGGTGGAAACCAACATCGTGTCTGTAGAGCGAGTCCTCGAGTACGCGGCCTTGCCGAGCGAAGCGCCCGAGATCATTCCCAACAGGCGCCCCCCTGCTTCATGGCCCTCCAAGGGTGAGGTGGATTTTGTGAACTATAGCACCCGTTATCGCGAGGGCTTGGATCTGGTTCTCAAGAACATCAATCTCGACATCAAGTCGCACGAGAAGATTGGTGTAGTAGGTCGCACTGGTGCGGGCAAATCGTCCCTCACACTCGCCTTGTTCCGTCTTATCGAACCAGCGACGGGTCACATTGAAATTGACAAGCTCGACACGTCCACCATCGGCTTACTCGATCTTCGAAGGAGATTGGCCATCATTCCTCAGGATGCCGCCCTTTTCGAGGGCACCGTCCGTGATAATCTCGACCCAAGTCATGTTCATGATGATACAGAACTGTGGAGCGTACTAGGTAAGCAAAGCCACCCCCCCGATCCTCGAATCGCATGCATCCATCCTTCCATTCAATCATCCCTGTTCGCCCATGCCCATGCCCATCCAACCCACCATATCGGAACATGAATGCCATGCTGTCAGCACAAATGCTTGGGTAGCATTACATGGGCTAACGCATTATTTCCTCACAGAGCATGCCCGTCTGAAAGACCATGTTTCTAGCATGGACGGTGGCCTAGAGGCAAGGATCAACGAAGGAGGTAAGTCTTGAGCTACGGCATTGTCGCTTTTTATCGGCATTTGGCCTTCTGGCCGGTTGGCGATGGCCTCACCGAGTTTCCCTTTCTCCTCCCCCCCTTGCCCCCTCCTTGCTACGTTTGGGCATGCCTATGCAATGGGATACCATATTCCCTCACCCTCAAACATCCTATATCACAACCCTCTCTTCATAATTTCTCTATTCACATGTCTCGGACACCATCTGTAAGAACCTGGACACGATGGCAGCCCCGACACAGTAGTGATGGATGGTAGCAAGTGTTTGGCTAGTATGGACGCCTCGCATAGGAATTCAGTCTCGTGGCCAGGCTGTTCACATCCAGAAGGGAAAAAAAAAAGAGACACCACCACCTCTCTTCAGCATATTGATGCCAATATCCTGGGTCTCACGGAGGCAAAAGTCAAGAAAGAAAGAGCAACATTTCTGTTTCATTCGATCGGTCAAATTTCTGAATAGTAGACTAACTGCAATCTCTCTACAATAGGATCGAACCTGTCACAGGGCCAGCGACAATTGGTCTCGCTAGCTCGTGCGATGCTGACCCCGTCAAACATCCTGGTCCTTGACGAGGCTACGGCCGCTGTCGATGTTGAGACGGACGCCATGCTCCAGAGCACGCTACGATCACCTCTCTTTGCCAACCGAACCATCATCACTGTTGCACACCGACTCAACACTATTCTTGATAGCGATCGTGTGGTGGTGCTCGACAAGGGTGAGGTGGCAGAGTTTGACACACCTGCCAATCTCATCAAGAAACAGGGTATCTTTTACAGTCTGATGAAGCAGGCGGGATTGGAGCTTGAAGACTGAGGATGATGACAAGTGTCTTTTTTCTTTTCTTTTCTTTTCTCGATCCTCCGCGCTCTACCTCTGGAAGAAGAAGAAGAAAAAGAAAAGAAAAGAGAGGAAGATGAGGGGATTTGAAGACATAAAGGACATATGGGGAAAAGTACAGTAAAAGGAAAGGGACCAAGGCATGTAGAAGCAAGCATATGTCAATTCAGAAGTAGTTTTGTTGATATCCAGTTCGTCTTCCTCTTCACGACACATACATATTCAGCAGTCGGTCAGTACTCTTATGTACGCAAGTAGTGGTTTTGGAATTTCCGGCGAGGCTTGGAATTAGAAACGAAAACATTCGATACATCCATCAGTAGATGCGATGCATATAGAGTCAGTTCTACTTGTGTTGCCTGAGAAAAAGATGCTTGCTTGCTTGTTTGACGACCTTGTCCTTATTCTGTTAAACCTGTACTCTTTTCTCTGATTGCTTCTTCTTCTCCTATTCATTATTATTATTTTTTTTTCTTTTCGTTTTTGCTTTTCTTATCCAATTCTTATCTCATGTCCACGCACTCTCTGTCACATATTATCCCCTGGAAACTTT
>JABGLY010000542.1:0-43404 GCA_013623525.1 Fusarium dimerum
CCCCCATCCCTCCCTCTATTGTCTGATCCGTCATAGCGTGCTTGGGGAGGCTTGACAATTGACCCAAGTCCCCAAGTCCCCAAGTCCATCCATAACCTCCTTAGTGCCAGTCTATTTGTTAAACCCTCCGAACACTGAACTACTGTATTAGCACTCTTTCCTGCCTTGGATTTGTCTCCCATCCTCCCAACTTCCTATTCCTCTTCCAACAAGCCTCCGCCCACCCCCGGTCTCACTATCCCTGGGACCTCTCATTCTCCTCGTCTCCTCTTTATCCTCTTATCCCCGTCTCTGTCCCCATCTGTCTGGCCTACTGGTTTTCCTCTCTCTCTCTTTTTTCTCTTCTCTTTATCTGTACGGCTTCGTGTCGCCTAGAGACACGCTTTCTTTTATCCCGCAACTAGATCTTGGGTCTGTCTCGACATAACTCAATGTGATCGAATCCCGACGGCGACAACGACATCGACTTTTCGACTCATCACCATTGTTGGAATAACTGGACTTGTTCAATTGACTCGGTCCCACTCGATAATACCCTTTTGTTGCCGACCTGGTCATTAGATTCACAAAGGGTAAGTCTCGAAGGACTCATTCAACACATGGAATTTATTATCTGCACCGATCACTTGACGTGGATTACACGCTCTACCTTGAGTTCAGGCTCGCATGCGTGCATACAACCTTCACTCCGTTTCCCCTCAACCACTGCGCCGGAAACCTTGCTTTATGGTGGGATGCATAATTAATAACGGTCATCGCGCAGGCATCATTCTTCGTTTCATCGACATTCTTTCTTGAACTTTTTGCGCGCTCGCTCGCGCTTTACCAACCGCCACCATGGCTACTCCCGCTTCAATCCCAGTTAATGCTCAGCGCGACACTGTTGCTCGCCTGCACCGTATCACTCGAGGAAACCGTAGTCTCTGGTATCAGATGACAGTTCTCCAGCAGCCTGAGCGTGCTCGTGCATGTGGTTCCGGAATGAAGGGTATGTGCGATTTCCGCAGTCGACAGAACGACTCGGGTCAAAGCTTAGCCTTGCTAACATTTCACAGCCAACAGTGATCGCCGTCCTGTTGACCCTCCTCCAGTCGTTGAGCTACGTATTATCGAAGGACCGACCATCAAAGAGGGCAAGGATATCACCTTCGACTACAACGCCAACTTCTTCCTCTATGCTAGTCTCGAGCATGCTCGTCCTATCGCTCATGGCCGTGTCCAGACCCCCGCTACCAATAACCCACCCATTCTGACCGGCGTCCCTGCCTCTGGTATGGCTTACCTCGATAGACCTACCGAAGCCGGCTACTTCATCTTTCCCGATCTATCTGTCCGCCACGAAGGCCGCTATCGCCTAACCTTCAGCTTGTTCGAGACCACCAAGGAGGAGAAGGATTTTGATATGGAGCCTAGTGATGGCGATCTACCTCAAGGCGTAGACTGGCGAATGGAGATCAAGACCCTTCCTTTCAGCGTTTACAGCGCCAAAAAGTTTCCCGGATTGATGGAGAGTACCCAGCTTAGCAAGACTGTCGCCGACCAGGGCTGTCGTGTTCGAATTCGTCGTGATGTCAGAATGAGGAAGCGCGACGGCAAGTCAGGTGGTGGCAGTGGCAATGGCGGCGGTGGCAGCGGCGGTAATGGTGGTGGCTATGATCGACGCGAAGAAGAATATACACGACGACGAAACGAGACACCAGCGGCAGAGAATCCTCACAACATCCGAGCCAGATCACAAAGCAACTCGAGTGAACAGCGTGCTCCCTATCCTGAACCTTCGCGCCGTCCATCTGCAGTCGATTCCTATCATCCACCACCACCACCACCTCCGCCTTACGAATCTGCCCCTCCTGCTTCACGTCATCTGTCTTTTGGCGACCCCTCCACAGGCCACTATTCCGCTCCTCGCCCGTACGCTTCTCAGCCCATCCTGACTCCCATTTCTACTGCTCCCTACGCTCCTGCCAATCAGTCTCCTCATCCTAAGCCTGAAGGCCATTCTTACGGATTCCCCAGCCGCAATCTGCCTCCTGCGTGTCCCTCACCAGCTCCGTCAATGAAGCATGACCCGTATGACCGACGACAGTCAGGCAACTACGTCCCTCCTTCGCCTTCACTGTACTCGGCTGAAGGGCACATGCGCCGAGAGTCACAGGCCTCGTATCCTGCCACACCGATGAGCGCTCATCCACCTCGGCCACTACACAGCCAAATGTCGCTTCCATCCCTCAAGATCTCTTCACTCATCTCACCGCTCCCACCGATTGAGGCACAGATTGAGACGTCCCCGGACCACCCACCTTTTGTCCCTCTTGGCGGCAAACGCAAGCATGACACAGTATTCTCACAGAGCGTGCGACCCCTACACAACGGACAAAGGCAAATGGATCCTCATTATAGTCACAACGGCCGCCACCGTTCGCCTGAACCAGGTGAGGGCCTGTATACCAGAGCCGATGGCAAGATCAACACTGTCATCTTCAACACGTATGTCTAAGAAATAGAGCTATAGTATTCGCATGTGGCGATCTGGATTCGAACTGGCAACAGAGCATCAGCGGCTTGGCTTGTGGTTGGAGTTTGAGTGTGTTTGATTACATGATTCCCTTACACTTCGCTTCCTGACTTCCCATCAATGGAGTTATTCCACCGTCACGTACAACTACATATCCCTTTTTCGTCTTATCTTCGATGTTGTCACGTTGGACAAACTACGTGACTCGATGTTCTTTACTTCCCTCCCCTTCATCCCTCTTCTGCTTGGGCGCTTTACGACACGATCTTCTGCAAATGGAAACGAGACAGACGTATAAGTTGGATTGATTTGAGAAGACATATTATTCTGTTCTGGAAACTGTTCTGGATTTGACTGAATCAGACAAATTGACAGGCTTGTGAGATGGGAGAATGGGTGTATTTGATTTGTAAGACTTTGGTCATGGTGGGTTTATGGAGTTTGGTAGTCAATTTGAATGGGTTCTATGATATCTGAAGTGAGCTATATCGCTAGTGTGAGTGAATGCGGTTTCGTTATGCTGTATAATGTGATGTCTCGACTGGTTGATGGTAGTGGTAGAGACAATCCAGGAAATAGTCAATCAGTTGTCTTGTCTTGAAGGGCACACGTGTAGTGAGAAGGGTCGGTCATTTCATATCGGGAGGATTTATTTATCACATGAGTGGTCATATACGATACCAAGAAGAGTGCCCCATTGATTACCGTAAATGTAGTGAATGTGAGCAAATTGATCTGTCCTGTCTTGACCGATACTTATTATCCTGGAACATATTCTTCAGCAAAAAAAAGCTGTAGTCTTTGATCGCATATTACCGTACATGTCCTTGCTCATTAGCACCAAGCAAGGGCCATTCATTCCAATCCAGGGGACGAGCCCCCCGCCCTGGCGCTGCTGCAGGTACGTTGTTGGCCCGTTACCTTCCTTTTGGTTGCTGGTTGCCGTGGTGAAATCACGTGTAACCGTTAAAATCAACAAGCCACCATCATCCCCCATCTAGTAACCTACTGTTTACCGCTTGTTCATTCAGAACGACTACCGTTTATTTAAGTTATACAACTTGTCGGCTATTATCCGAGAAAAGCCATTTTGAAAGGTTTCTTTATGCAGTATTCTTTCTAGAACGAACGGTTTTTCCTCCTTTTATCAAGAAGTTGTTGACTTTCCCCGCGGCAACTACACTTACACCGGAAGTCATCTTTATCGATCAACATTGCGAAATAATTTCAGAATAAGAACAACAAAGACCGAGAACAGAAAATCACTCCAGGATCATGGGCCCTTCGCGCTCCCGACGCGCTGAACTCATCAGTGCCAGTCGCTTTCAAGAGGGTTCCATGAACGACCGCACGTCAGCAGCACCTCCATTGCACTTCCTCGATGCCGCCCAGCGCGCCGCTCTTGAGCGACCTGTCGTTTTTGGCACCAAGTCTCAGCCGAGACCCGTTAGCGACGACTGGGCGGATAAGCAAGTGAAGAAGAACAGACTATTAGGCCAGATGTGGGATGGGGTGCGTGGCCGATTGGGATTTAGGAAGGATGGCGATGAGGAAAGAGGCTCGAGAAGAAGAGACAAGAGTCGTCGAGGTGACAGGGAGGAGACCAGAAGAAGAGAGGAGACTAAGATTGTGGAAAGGGAGGCTGAGGATCAGACGAGGAAAGAAGGGCATATCAAGGAAGAGAAGACTCAGGATGGAGAGCAAAAGGTTGAGAGGCCGACTCGTGAGGAGGTCTTGGCCAACTACCACAACCTTGTTGCGTCCGGGTTCTTCTCCTCCCATGCCATTCAATCTACTCGTCAGCCCGCTCCCGGAACCACAACTACTTGTGCGCCACCCTCGTCTGCCTCTTCCACCTCCAACCCGAACAAGACTTCCAAGACTCCCACGTCTCAGAACTCATCTTCAGTGCCAACCCCTCAAAACATGTCCCGAGCACCAACTCCTCGACTGCCAACGTCAGCCGCTCCTAGCAGATCATCATCGCCATTCAAGCCAAAGCCTGCGAGCAGACACAACTCAGAAGGGTTCGATCCACAAGCCGCAACGTATGACGAACTAGTAGCCTCTGGTTTCTTTACTCCTCCGGCCCCCCCTGCTGAGCAGCCCAGTCCTCCTGAGGTCGCTCCTGCGCCCGCAGTCTCTATGGGACGCACTTCGCGTGATTACCTGTACCCACCCAACTTCAGCAGACCTCGCTCCACAACACCAGCTGCATCGCGAAGTCAATCTCCCGTCCAGTCTCCCACTAGTGCTGATTCTCGAGGAACCAAGAGAGCGGTGGCCGACTCTGTCTCGGATGATGAGGACGACGACATGGCTCGCGATCCTCCTACGCCGAAGAAGAAGCTTCGTAAGTCAGCTTCTAGAGATATGGCTCTACCGAAACTCAGAAACGCCACTACTCGCAAGAACATACTTTCAAGACGCAGTATTTCAGGCCCTCATGGCAAGGGCAAGGAATACAACAACCTTGCTCGACGCGTCCTGGGCCGTCTCCCTGGCGCAAATGCTAGAAGCTCCGTCGAGATTGATCGTCGCACTGAGGCGCCTGCTAGACGAAGCATCGATGAGCGACAGGTTCTACAGGAGACGCACAATACTCGAATCCTTCGGTCGCGCAAGAATCCCACCGAAAGCTTTACTGTCGTGCCTAACGCCAACCGTGGTGTTCCAAAAGTTCCTATCATTCCTGAAAAGTTCGCCTCTTTTGAGGAAGATCGAGAGAACTTGATGCCGGCACTGGGCATCCGCCATTGATTCATGGACAGTCTTTGAGTGCACCTTGATTTCTTCTTATGCGACGTGGGTTGTGCTTCTGGCGATGACGTTCGGGGTTTTGTTCTTGCGGGTTTGCATTAGCAACGGATGGATGACAGTACATGCGATCATGAAAGTCTTTTCTGCCTCTGATTTATCAACGACACAAACGCGCGACGTTGTATTATGTTCGGATCGAGAAGAGAGGGGGGAGGGAAGAGCATATGCGCTCTGGTAATGTCCTGACGTGTGGATCGGTATGATATCCCATGATTGATATACGACATGACATGAATAGTTTCTTGTTTTTGCTTGTTTTCCTCTTCTTCACATGGAACAGCCAAGTATGGCTATCGTTCTCTCATCGCCTTTTCTCAACTGGGGAACTCTGATGATGTAGATGTAATGGGAGAAATTTGCTCTTGGGTTTTGGGTAAGGGAAGGGAAGCAGTTGATTGCTAATCACCATCTGCTCTGGTTTTTTGGGTAATCATGTCGTAGTCCCATGGTTAGTCTTCATGGTCTTTGTACTACGGAAGTGGTAAAGGGGCAAGATGGGCTTGGGGTTAAGGCGTGCGGGTTTTAATGATTATGAATTTCTACTTTTTTTTTTAAATGACCTTTCTTGTTTCCGGTTCAATCATGATTGGAATTCATTCTTAAAGATATATAGATATGTGAAGCATCTAGAGTGTGGTTGCAGCAACACAACCTACCACCAAGAACACCACCGCCACATGGACCAATTTTATTTACCACCAATTAGAAAAGTCACATCCCACAGATATAGGCTTCTTCAAACCCCATTGTTTGTGTGTATATATACATACAATTTCCATTGTTTCATTCAATACTCTCTCTACTTGCTCCACCCATCTTATCCGTAATCCCATATTCCCATCCATCCAGCTATAAGCATACCCTTCTCCAAGTCCGATAAACAAGAAAAGCAATATAGAAGAACAGATATACGCAAATTTCAAGAGTTGCGTATGTTGTCGATCGGAAAGAAAACAACAAACATCTACCATTGACAGGCCCTCGCAATCCCTTTCCCAGAAAGAAACCATAACTGAACACATGTCAAAAGACTCAAAGCACCATCTCTCTCTCTCTCTCTCTCTCTTTCCCCTTGATCGGTAAGAATATCTCCAGCTCTTTTCGAACGCTATATGCGGAAAAACTTGGAACAATAGACATCCTGTCCTGCTGCGTCAGGTCTGCCTTCGCTTCCTTCAACATCTTCCATGGGACCAATTGATGGCATAAATGATGTCGCAGGACAGATCCCTATCTTCCTCCTGCGAAATGAAATAACAGAAACGAACGATAGTTGTCATGATGTTAAAGAAAGAAAAAAAAATAGTGATACCGGCCGTAGGTTCGTAAACAATGACTGCGACCTATAATCCCGCACAGCAAACAAAACCAACCGCGCCATTGCACTGAATCTAATTAAAAAGGTAAAACGCCGTCGTGTCCATATCTTCAAACCTCAATGACTCGTTCCGGCAGGTTTTGCCGGATGAGATTATGAGTCTTGTCCAGGCCGTTCTGCCATAGCGAACGGATAAAGGCAAAGGCAAAAGTGAAGAGTGAGGGAAAGTAGCTATAAAGCATGGCGCAAACTGTCACCAAAAGAAGAGGAATCTGTCGTCTTGTTAGTATAATCATGATACCCAAACAGAAATAGATGTTGCTTACCCAAATAAAGAACAGATTACGGTCACTGCTGAGCTTCTTAAGGTTCGCCTCGCGAGCTCGGAGGAACTGCACCTGCTGCTCCTTTGTGATGGCGTTCTTTCGACCAATCTTGAGAACGCCAGGCTCGTCGTCTAGAATCTCCACTGCTTCTGTAGTCGAGGCAGAAGCCTGGTCATAGAGTGATGCGCACTTTAGGTCAGCCTCGGCGTCAACGGCAGCTTGAACCGCAGAAGCCTGCTTGCGCTCGAGCTCTTGGCGAGGGAAGATTTCATCATAAGCGGGAGGTGCTGTACTGCTTGACTTGGGCAAGCTACCGTCGAACCATCCTGGTGATTGCTGCTCATCTTCAGCACTGGGACGAGGGGCCGCCATGCCAGGCATCAACTGCTGGACACGACGCATAAATGGTGCCTGCTGCAGAGCCTGGTAGTCCATGCCTGGAAGCGCTGGTATTTGGGGGAACTGAGGTAGATTTTGGAACTGCAAAGCGATGGACTGCTGAAACTGGTGAAGTTGTTGCTGGAAGTGATCCTTCAGAGCGGCGGCCATGGCAGTCGCCGCAGGAGGTGCAAGCTCTTCTTGCATCTCACCCGTATCTTGTCGATGGAGATTAGGTCGGTCTTGTCTAAAGTTGCTGGGCCTTCTCATGCTCAAGTGAGTATCCTCATCAGGGTCCTCGTCTTCGAAATCGCCTGAAGTATACTCAGGGCTCTCCTCGCTCGAGTCAGGAGAGATGGGCTCTTCGTGAGTGTGGACCTTGGTCATTGGCTCCCACAGCGAACGCAAAGATGTGGCACTGCTGGTCCTGCTGTGGAGGGATCCTCCGCTGCTGCGAGAGCGGACATGACGCTCAGAACGACGGATAGCGCGTAGCACCCCGCGGGATTGAGCGACGTCAGCGGCAACAAGTCCTGACAGACTTCGAATCGTAGGATCGGCCCCGTTGAGCATCAGCCTGCGCACAATCTCGGCGTGGTTATGGATGGCAGCAATGTGCAGAGGTGTGAACCCACCCTTGTCTCGAGCATCAGGATTCGCTCCTCGTGCGAGGAGTGCAGCAACAAATCGGTGGTAGCCGAGCGAGCAAGACAAGTGAAGCATAGTATGTCCGGTCGATCTCTTAAGATCAAGGCGTGTCCTGTGCGTGCTATCGTCAAGATCGATAAGATCCAGACACTTCAGCAGCTGGGACTCGAGGTGAGCATAAGGTGCGTGGTTGAACATCTGGCCACCTTGCGATGGGCCGCCCGAAGAACCACCAGACCAGCTCGAGTTGCCGTCATTGAGGATTCTCCTGGCAAGGTCACTAACATCAACCATCTGACCAGACATCTTGTGACCAAGAACTGACAGAGCAGTTCTGATGAGTTTATCCTCGTTATCGTCAATGTATTTGAAAGTCGGTGGCTGCTTGCCCATGGGGAATGCCTGAGCGGCCTGAGCTGCTTGGTGCTTAAAAGTGACAGCGACAGCTCCAGCAACAGGTGAAGGAGGCAGCAGACACACAAGTGACGAATCGCCCCAAAAGGTCGTAGTAGTAGCCTTCTGATCACCAAACCAAACTTCGAGGCCCTGGAAAAATGAAGCTCCCAATACTGTGACCTCAATTCCTCCAATCTTGGGACCCTCATTAGGAATGATCTTGTGGATAGTTGGAGGTGCCCGAGGCTGGTTCATGCCCATGGGGAGAGTAAAGAGACTGCTGTTGAGAGCCTGAGCAAACTGGCTCTGTGCTGACGAGACGCTGTTGCGGATGCCGTTCGGACTAGGAGCACGGCTGGGATGTCCGGACACGGGCGCCGAGTACAACTGAGCCATGGCCAGGTTGTCCATGCTTGCGGAGCGGTTATTAGCGAAAAACGATGGCTGATCGTTGCTACTTGGAGTAGGAGGGCCAGTTGCAAAGTTGGCCAGAGCATTCTGCTGCCCAAACATGGAATCGGCCTGGGCGAATGCGTTGAGGTTGGGTGTGAAGGGGGACGTTGCGGCAGTGACCTGAGTGCTGGCAGGCTGTGATCCAGGAGAAGGCGATGTGTCCAGGCGTGTCATAGTAAGACCATTAGGCACTCTAGACGCGCTGGCCTTCCTCTTCTTCGCCATGGGACCCCCTTGGCTGGGCGAGCCAGGGCGAGACAAGGCACGCCCGGTCATAGCGGTTGGCGTGGTCTTACCAGATGAAGAAGGCGCGTACGAAACCTGACTGTTCCTGTGCATGTTGGACACGTCGCCACTGGAAGGCGACATGTGAAATGATCCATTAGGTGTAGGCGGTAGCAGGTTGTTGGCATCGACGGAAGCTTGAGGGATAGCTGGTGCTGAAACCGGGGGAGGAACGGGAGCCGCAACGGGAGCTGGAGCAGGAACAGGGGCGGGAGCCTGGACAGGAGCTGACGCCTGTGCTTCGGTTGCAGCATTTTGAGCATTGAGTTGTGCCATAGGATGAGTCTTGTGGTCATCCGTAATCATGATAGGGTTCGACATCGCTTGGGCAATGACACGGTCTTGGTAATCCTTGATAGTAAAGATAACATTGAAGCCCATCTTCTCGCCGTGGTGTCGACAATAGCAAGCAATGCGCATAGGAGCGTCGATCTGGCCAGCACCGTTGGGCATGATGGGCTCAGGACGACCCATGGCATCCACCATTGTGCTGGGAGGCTGCCACTCCTTGAGCTCCTGAGTGTTAAAGACGATAACACGACGCTCCTCGTCTTGGCTCCAAACCTTTTCCTCGTCTGGCTTCTTGACCTTCTTGCGAGCAGCTCGTTTGCGTTCTCGAGTGATACACCCTGGGCAAATCCGCACCTCACCGCCGTTCTGAGGGGCATTCTCTTCTTCCTCTAAGTTAGGCAAATATCCTTGAGGCACAGAGGCGGCGCGTTCCAGAGCCTTCTTCTTGATACCGGGCCCGTCCATTGAGCTCGTGCACACCAAAGATACGTAGAGCTCTAGCGTGTCGGGCGACTTCTCTGGTGGTGGTTTTGCCTGAAGTTTGGGCTTGGATATGGTATGAGGAGGAAGATGTAGCTTGGTAACACCAGGTGGGAGAGGCGTCAAGGTCATCTTGATCGGAATTTGGGTCTCAACGCGGGATTTGAGAGGAGTCGGCAATATTCTCAGCTCATAGCGACCGGTAAAATTATACGAGGCTGGCATTGGCATCTGCTGCGGCATCTGCATTGCTTGACCCATACCACCGAATTGTAGGGAAGCAGGCAAGCCATCTGGTAGTGATTGTGACCACATGGACTTTCCGGCCAGATTTCCATCAATCATTCTGGTGAACTCTGTTACGGGATTGGGTGAGGGGGTATTGAACATGGCAGCGGGGGAGCCATCGTGGCTCATAACCATATTGGACATAGGAGACACTTCTCGAGAACCAGTAGATTTCAAGCCCTTCATAGATGAAGCTACTGAGTATTGCTGATGGCACAATTAGCAGGGGTATTTCAAAAAAGAAATGAGAGAACATACTGAAGAGGCCTTGTTGTGGCCTTGCGAAGCCTTCTTTCTCGGCGTCGCGTCTGATTTGGATTTCTTGGCGTTGATAACAGGCATCTCTGGTGATGTGACAGAGGTATGGCCGCCATTGGCGGTTTCAGGGCTACTAGAAGCACTCTCAAAGTCGAATGTTTGGTCGAGGAAGCTGCTATCCTGATCATTGAAACCGTACATGCCATCAAGATGGGAAGGGTCTGCGGGATCCCGGCCAAAAGCGAATGCATCGTCATCCCCAAAGCCGCCAAAAGACGGATTTCCCCATTCCATTTTTATGTCACCGTCGTCCATAACAACGTCTGTAGACTTAGTGGCTGTTTTCGATGAGGTTGAACTGCCTGTGCGTTTGGAGGATGCGGATTCGGACGAGGAATCTTGATACGAGCCGTTGGGAGAGTCGAGGAAGGGAGCTACGGTAAGATCCTGAGGTGACAAGAATACCTTGGGATCACCAGCGCCGAGCGATTCTAGAGTCTGTAAAGTATCGGGGCTGTTGGAAAAGTCGAAGAGGTTTGAAGCGCCCAGATCGTCATCGGAAAAGTCGTTGAATTCGCCGCCCGACATAGCAGCACCAGCGATAAGAGGGCTACCAGGGCCAGTGGGAGCGGATGTCATGACCAGCGTGGGAGAAGCTGGGACGCCCGGAAGACGCAGTATTGGGAGAGTGTGCGGGTGTTTGGAGTAAGGACAGTTGAGATTGGTGCTTCAATTCGGAGTCGGTGTCGCGGGGGTGTTAATTTCCGGTCGGGTCGCAGAAGGTTTCGATAAGTGGTGATAAATACAGTATTATCGAGATGGAAAACGGTATATGATTGATGGCGATTCTTAAATTATCATGCTTGGAAGGAGGATGGTGATGTCGTGAGCAAAGAGGCGCTGATTGAAATTCGACAGAAACCGTGAGGCGTTGGGGGGTTGTTGAGGCGTGCAAAAAGCTTTGACACAGCGATGAACCCCTAAGGAGAATACAGCGGGCGCGGTCGGTAGGTCGGTCAGTAGGAAAAAGTAAAAGGTTTAAGGAGGAAAAAAAAGGGACGGTCAGGATTCGCTGGATTCGTTAGTCCCCTGGTCACGAAATAGATCCCTGCGAGGTCGCGCGTTCGTTGGTTGGGAAGCGAGAATTGAGTGATGTGGGAGGAAATAGAGGGAACATGGAGACAGGCAGAAGGCGAAAAAAAAAAGAGAGGGAGGTTTGGAAAGAATGGGTTAACCTACTTCTTAGTACAGCAATAGTATAGGAGAGAGACAAGAGATGAGAATTGATTGTTGCGACGGTCTGGGCTAAGGCGTATGGAGACCAGAGTCTGTCTATGTTTGTCTCTAGACTGTTGGCTAATTTGGGTTGGTTTTCTGGGATGGGTCTGTGATTTACAGAGTACTTCTGTGCCTTTTGACTCTTGGTTTTGGTCTTGGTCTTCTTGGTCTTGGACCTGGATTTGGGATGGGCTTGGGAACACCTTCTCTCCTGTTATGGTTTTTGTGTGTATGGTGTGTGTGTGTGGCTCGTTATCCTTGACCAGGTTGTGCGAAAACGTGGAGCCCAGGTAAGAAAAATAGAGCACTAGGCACGTACTGCTTGCTGGTGGACACTTTTTCCTGGCTAATGTGCTGTGCCCATGCAAAAGTCACAGACCCAGGCGGGGAGGCGTTGGCAAAGTCGGGAAAGGATGACCATCCATCTGTATGGTCTACGTTGCGTTGTCTGTGTGTTAAGGTGCGTATGTGTCAGTCCAGGATTGCGAGCGCTCATTTAGGTGAAGAGGTGAGCGAGAGAGAGGAGTGGGTGTGGAGACTCTGGAACGTCCCGGGAGTGGTGGGATTCCCCTTGGAGATGTGGTCGGGTGCTTAGGCGGGCTGTGGCGGAAGGCTGATGTTGCAGTACCTCCATTTACTAAGACGGTGCCGCGTACGGAGTCCGTAGAAGCCTAACAGGGTCCATGGAGTGTCTAGGTAGTGGGGGTTATTCTCGGTCCAGTACAGTGCGGTTGAGGGTAAATCGTCGAGATGTGCGCCCTGTCCCAGCAAGGGTTTAGCGGGGAGTCATTGAATGTACCGTGCATCCTAATGCCACCGCGCACGTACCAGAGATGCAGAACAGGTAGGTAGGTAGGTATCTACTAGTCTTAGGTAGCAGGTATGGATGGATGGATGGCGCACAATGATTGCAATGTACAAATGCAAGTTGGCAGGATGAAACCATGACTTGAGGTTGTCGGATCGACAGAAGATTCTTACGGTTTATCTTAACTGGAAGGAAGAAAAGAAAACATGAAAGAAGTCGGTGAGAACGACCAAATTCAGGTGGCTAATTGGGGCTTTGGGAAAAAAAGAACTAATCAAGCCGAACGTGTTAGTTAGTTAGCAGCAGCGGGACGTGAGATCGCGATTGTCAAATCTCTCCGTTCAAGAGCCAGAGAGACCATGATGGTAACAACTTGACAGGTTGCATAATGTCATCGGGATTTCGGAGACGAGACGCGACGACAACTGCCTTATGCAGACCGACTCCATGGATTCACTCCAACTTCCCCAAAGATGGTCACAGGGCGACGGAATCCATGATTGTAACGAACTGGGCTGGTCTTGTGTCCTATTCCCATTAAGCTAAGTTTCTCTTTAAGTACCATGTTAAGTTAATTTAAAATAAGGGAAAACCACCACCATTTTCCTATCTAGTTCTAGGCTCAAGATGGAAATTGGCACCTTGTCTCTCCAGCTTTCTCCTCCAGTACTGTGCACAATCTCAATTAATGGCTGCACAAAAACATGGAAAAGAAGCCCGTTGTCAGATTGAAATTTGAGGCATCTCCTGGCCATTACGCGAACTATGACTCCTCCCTTTCAACATCATAGCCCACCCCCTGGTTTTCGCCAGCCTGGCCTCGAAGGAGCTGACAGCTTGGAACCCCAACCATGGAAGAGACGGACTTTAACGGGCAGTAAGCTTGACCGATCGGAGGTTCGGTGATCAACATGGCTTATATGCGCTGTGATGCACGGGGAATGTTGTTCATTATGATACCTGAAGACGTACCCAAATGACGACGTTTCGATCATGAGTTACTGTTTAATCACTTCAGACAACTGCCACTTAATACAGGCCTCACTAAGTCCAGGTTCATGTAAAGCCCCCCCTCCCCACAATTTCTTGATTCTGATATTGGGCTATGGGTTTCAGCTCAGCATGTAATTAATCACAAGTCAGTCAGTTCGTAGGGACAGGGACCCTGAAGATCCAATTATGAAGAACCTGACCTCCAAACAACCCCCCCCTCCCCTCTTTGACAACATTCCATAAAGATAGCGGCCGATCAGAACGCGTGTCTCATCCTTAGGAATAAGGGAATATGCTCCCTTGCGAACTCATCCGTTCAGATAAAAACGAGAAGAGAAAAAAGGCGTGGTTCATGTAAATCCTTCAGGGCTGTAATATGTAATAATCATGCCGACGGGCAGAAACATCGGGAGGATTCATCGGGGTCCATGATGGACTCCCGTAGAGGTAAGCAAAGAAACATGCCAGATTTCTCTCATGTGAGTTTTGGTGTTTACCATTTTTGGCTCGAAGTAATAGAATAGTATTCGGACAGCAATTATCTTGGTGAATTAATTGACATATCATCATGCATTCGCAGAATTGATTTCTCCGTTCTCTAGATATGGCCTCATCTAGGACCATCTATTTGTCTTGTAGGATTCCTCACATACATGCTCGCCATCATTATACCAAGCACATGTTACGAACAATTGGCAGTCATTCTTCCTCTTTGTTAGAGTATGCCTTCTTGTCTCTAGACATTCTCCCACTCTACTTTATCATAACTTCTCCCCCTTGCGTTTAATTGACTTCATCACCGCTTGATACCATGGCAGAATCTAAGTCTCGAGTCTCAAGCAAAAGCAAAGAGGCTTGAACCCTCCCTTGAGTGTTCGAAACTTACCTTATCCAGCCTGTACCTAAACTTGGCGTCTCGAGCACCAACCAGCTTATTTGATTCACCCACTCGGGGGGGTTGGTTAACGGTAGTACGGGCTCTCTTTGAGAAGTACCTCTGTCGGACAGCTACAGTATTAGTGAGATGCTACTGAGACGCAGGCGCAGACGCAACGCTACACGATACGCAACAACCTACATAACACACGAAACATCCATGCACACATTACAAGCAAACCCCACACGCCAGGTCTCAACAAAAAAAAAAACATGTGCCAAGAGACACACAGGGTGCATCAATCCAATTATCGCATCATCCGGTATCTTTTGATGTTTCGCGCCGCCCGTTTTTGTGTTCCCCCTCCTCCCTCTCACCTCCCCTGTGGCGTCTATCAGCCTTTTTTTTCTCTTCTCTCAATGAGGCGCATTTCAAAGGATGAGTTAGTCTACGCTGTCTCAGATGATACCCTTTCCCTCCACCTACACCATAAGGTCCCCTACTCGTACCCAAAAAGGGTCTGCCTAGAACCACATGGCAGTACCGCGTATGTCTGCTCTAAGACATGGCCATGGCCACATTGAAGATCATGATCGGGGCCGATCGGCTTTTTGCTTCTGTTCTCTCTGTCTTTGCTTTTATTTACCTGATACGTACTTAGCTATCTCTCCTCCCTGCTTTTCCTGGTTATCTACGGTGTATAGATCTGGTGTATGTCAGATAATAATGTTTCAAGACCAAGAATGGCCCTTTATGTCGTGATCTAAACGTTATCGCGTAACTCCCTGATTAGTATGCAGTGCACCCTGAATGTCTTGTCAATTGAATTTGATCAGAACTGCCAAGTATCCAGGAATTTCCTCGATTTCAATGATCTGACTTGCGGTCAATCAACTAACAACATGTCTTGGGCTGATGCTATGCAAGTAGGTTAAAGCAACTATCAACCAAGCCAGAGACACAGAATAACATGAACTTAGAGCCCTACCTAAACACGGAAATATGCAGAATTTTAGTTATGCATCTTACGATGCACTAAAGTCAAAATGTGCTGCCATTTTTCCTCTCTCTCACTCTTTCTCACTCTCCCTCTACCTACCAATACATCCACTACCTGCATCTCCCTCGTATCTTTTCCAGCAAACCAGGGATCACAATCGCAACCACCATTCGGCAACATCGGCCGGCTGTGCCTCAAACTCAAAGATACACAGGCATCTATTAAACCGCTCCATTGATGTGTAGAGGATAAAGAAAAGCACTCATGCTACCCAAAAACCGTCGTTGAGTGATTAATACAGTCTGCCTATTTCCAAGCCACAAACGATATCGGAACATATCTAGACGAAACAAGTGGTCGACCGTTTTTTTATTTTTATTCCTGCTGGGTCCTTTCTCTTTTTAGTGCGAATCTTACAGCAGATCACTTTTCTAATCTAGATCCACCTTGAACGACACCTCCTGGACATAATCGCTCAAAAACAGACCCTTAAGAGAGTAAAAAAAGAGGAGACATAGTATCTCGATGTTAAACTCAACCCCATCGCAAGTCATCATCTTAACCTATTTCATTCATTTCTGCATTTAAGAGGCGTTTCTGGGCGTCTTGTCCATTGTCACAGCCGCATCACCTTTGCTCCGATTCTACTTCGCGCCATCCCCCCCCCTCCCTCCGTTACTGCACGCCAACAAGGCACAGGATGATGTTGTTGGTTCCGGATTTCGAGCAGCAGGAGGGGCGTAAACCCAGTTGTTCAACATTAGTTTTATTCTTTACCAAATCCTATTGCTCTCTTATCATCAACGGCCCGACAAACGAACGAGATGGGTTCAAACTTAGAGGTGGATTTCATGGTACGTTCGTTCAACATACACAAGCCTCTACTCTCTACCTATCTCGGCCCGCCTCTAGCTTCAAACTTGTAGTTCAGCCGTTAGCTTTTAGTTGCCTTAGCACCTACTCCAGAGGTATTTCTTGGGTTTCAAAACCCAACCACCTCGCAGATCTTGGACCACAGTACCACAATATCAAATTATCATCAGGAATTACTCATCCGGATGGTCTCCCCGTTCCTTGCTTGATCTAGTGATTTCAATCTCATGCTGTGCATGTCTTGGAATGCCTTCCCTTCCCCACACTCTTACGAGAGGAAGCCCACATCCTGAGCTCCAACAACACTATCAGCTCATCTACGATACAGCACGAAGCTTTCCGTGATCAACACAGCTTAACACATAAAACACGCAAGCCAAGTCAGGTCACATCTAACTACACCTGCTCATAGTACATCGCAATCACTAAAAACCCGCATATCAATACCACAGCACAGCCTAGCATCTCTCAAGTACCACGTAGAATAAATGACATCAGAATGATAAAGAAGTAATAAGAAGAACAAGCCTCAGAACTCCTCATATAAACAAACTAAAGGCAGACAACCAACCACTCAGGTACCATACCGGCTTGTCTTTGACGAAAAAAAAAAAAAAAGCGCTTTCCTCTTTGTGATATACATAAACCCTGTCTCTCCCATTTCCGTTCCATCACTTCTGTTCTCCGACTTTTCACGAAAGCACAGGCATCTTTGCCCCATTCACGGCCAGCCTGTCTGCCGCGATATTGCCCCTGTCAGAAGCATGTCCCTTCACCCACTTGAAGTAGGTATTGGCACCCGCCGCTGTGCGCTGCTTCATCTTTGCTAGCACGTCTCGGATAATGTCCTGATTCTTGACGTTCTCTCCTGTTGCCGTCTTCCATCCTTTGCGTTCCCAGCTCACTGCCCACTGCGTCACACAGTTGATCGAGTACTGGCTGTCGCTAAAGATTTGTACCGCTTGGTCGAGAGGCGCAATTTCCAAAGCTCTTAGCATCGCCATGAGCTCTGCTCGCTGGTTCGTTTGTGGCTCGCCGGGAAGACGTTCTGAAAGGTTGCGAGGGTCGCTAGCCCCGAAAAACACACCTAATCCTGCTCGCGAACCTATCTTGCCGTTGGCTAAACTGCTACCATCCGTGTAGATGTTGAGTACATCTTCTTGAGGTCCCGTCTCAATCGGTTCCGGAGCTGTCTTAGTCTTCTTAGCTGGTGGTTCCGGGATGGGCTCGAAGCGTGGTTCGGGCTGTGAGATTCCCTCCGCTCCCAGCGCCTCAATAGCCTCCTTGCTTCCGTGCTGTTTGATGTAGTCCACGGCCTCTGCTCGTGTACCAAATTTTTTATACTTGGGGCCCTTGACACCCTTGATTGCCTCTGAGGCCTCCGTCCAGTCCGTGTATATTCCTGTCGGCCTGCCCACTGCGACTGCATAGAATTTGTCCGGCTCGTTTGGTGATGAATTGACCTTTTTGCCCGCTGCAAAATCCAAGGCGTCCTGCTTGGAGATGAATGACTTGACTGCGCACACGATCATCAGCTATATCCTTTTACCATCTAGAACGATATCGTACTCACAGACTGCACCCTTGAACCCCGCCGTCTGCTGTTGGCATTCCGCATACGTCAGGTAGACGCCTGGATTAAACCCAGCTTTTACGGCATAGTATTTCTGTACATTGTCCGTCTTGCGCTTCTTTGACGGAGCTGCCGTCCCATCCGCTCGCCGTCTCTTTTCCATTTCGATATCGGTATGACGATTCGCAAGAAATTTGTCGTACTCGTAATTGCAACCCTCCCGGCTAGCAAGAAAATCCTCTCCAGTGTTCGTGCTCGTAGTTGAAAAGAGGGATTTGAAAATCGACAGGTCAGGCGTGGGCTTGACTGCACTCTCTTGCGACACAGCACCCGATGTCGCTGTAGTCTTTATATTTCGGACGGTCTCTAATGGCGAGTAAGGACAAGTTATTGTTCTTCTGTGGAAGAAGCTGTTCGGGGCGTAGGATCTGGTGGTGGACGGGCTGCGAGAGAGTAAAGCACAAGGCTGAGGACGGCGTACAAAGAGTCAAAGAAAATGCATGGCGGTTGGTGCCGACCCCAGAAAAAAAAAAGGACGGGAAAAAAAAAGATATGACCCTCCGCTTGTACTTAAGGGACGTCTTAGAATTGTGGGTTTTTTGCTCTTGTTTCCTATCGCTCGTTGTTATCGTTGCTTGCGCGCAAACAAAGAATCAATCAAAGATGATGCTGAGTGGAAGACTGCCCATGCAAATATTCCGAAATGTAGAGTGATGGGCGAAGTGTAGGGCGAAGGTACCTTTTAAGAGGAAGAGGTACCGCCTGGTGATGCCTCCTCAGCGAAAACCCCCGCCTCCCTCAAAGAGGGGCACCACACTGTCCCAGGCAAGGAGAAGCCAGGGTCTGTCTCTTAGACAACCCCCTGACAGAGAAACTTCCTTCACTCCGAAATGTTCTTTTATTCTTGAGTTCTTCTTTATCCGCAGATTAAACGGGTTTAATATCAGGTCAAAGACATTTATCGTCATCAAAGTGTCATTTATCAATGTACCGAACATAAAGATAGGGCGTCTATGTATGCTCCCAAACGACCAGTTCCTAGCCACGCCGCACTCTCCCAGCTTGATGTTCCTCTTCTTCTTACACGGCCATCCAAGCCTGCCCTCTAGGCTCTCGTCTTGGACAGCAACGGCTTCAGCCGATGCACAATCGATAAAACTTCCAAGATCCAACTAGTCATCGAGCTTCCATTTCGTGGCTCGTCCATGACTAGCAACCATGACCAATATCGTAGTACACGTAGTAGTTTAACAATGCTCCCAACGAGCTTCTTCATCCGCTTCATGACAAGCCTAGTGTCATAACTAGCGCCGCAAAGCAACTGAGTATCATATCGACCTCGGAGGTGGTAATCCTAAACATGAGTGGTGGGGTCAAGAGTTGGCAGGTCGGGAACGCTTTCACGCTCCCACTCCCAGGCCATCAAGCTCCAGTTGAGCTCTCGTCTCCAGAAGAGTCCCAGTCCTCGTCCACCTCCATTAGGACGATCGTCTGAGCTCAGTCCCCCACTACGAGCCATATGCGTGGCATAGACTGCCTTGCCCATACGTGAATGCAGTATGCCCATCGAGCATGCCACGCAGGGTTCGTGGGTAACGTAGAGCTCAAGACCATGACATAGATAGCCATCCCGATTGGGATGATCCTGCTCGAAGCATTCCTTCTCCAGCTCAAGCAAGGGGGCGTCCTGGAAAGCATCATATTCAAGATTCGGTTTCGTTATGGGCAATCCAGCGGCGTTTCTCTCATGTCGAACCAGCTTCTGAGCCACCATGCTGATAGCACGTAGCACGCAGTGTGTCATGGGGTTGGCCGCACCTATCAACGGGTTGGACTCTTGGTGCCAACGTGCGTCTCCGGCCAGCCCAACTAGTTCGGCCTTGCCTCCGTCTCGCTGAACAATCACGGCCCCAATCGCTTCACCGATTCCAGCCTTTTTAGCCTCGAGAGCAACTCGGTGGGCCAATGCCATCCAGACAGAGGCATCCGTCTTGATCTCTTCGGTTGCGCGAGCCACCATACTAGGGTGTGGGCCTAGGGGATTGTTCTTGCGATAGACCGTGGGCCAGAACTGAGACGTCCACATGGCGGCTTGAACTTGTGATGTTGGCGAGAGTAGCGGAATGGGGATCACCGCAACAAATATTTCTTCTTCCATCCCTTCGATGCCAGACAAGGTCGATACAAGCTCATCCTGTGTGAGGTCTTTGGTTTCGCCGACTATGATGTAGATCCAGGCAGACTTTGATGTATGAATCTGGCGACCCATGGCACTCTCATTCATAAACTGGGTCTTGAGATGTGCGGGAAGATCAACAGGTTTGGCACATCTACGAAGATGAGGCAGGGGGTTAGCACTGGCTTCGTCAGGTCGCATGTTGCGCAGGGCCCTACTGGGTTGTTAGTACGAATTCAGAAAGCAATGTCAACCCGATGTCTACATCAAGGGTTTGGCTGAGGAACGAACGTGATGACTTCGTTAGCCTGCTTAACAGGCGCTCTCGTGATAAAGGCTTGAACAATGGTATGATCCTGCCTAACTTCTTGGGTTGTTTTGAGTGGGATGAGAACACCACGATTTAGGTGCGTATCTTTAAGGTCGTCGATTAAAGGGTTTGAAATGATCTCTGCTGGTACACGGACTTCAAGCTTCTGAGGTGCCTCGGGGGCGTCAGGCGTGGGTGATGTGCCTCCATTCGCCTCGGCGGTGGTCATGTTGCTGAACGATTGTGGCCTTGATGAAAAGATCAAAAGAGGTCTATAAAGGTCAGTTAGGCATTCCTTATGGATTTGATTTCAAAACCTCAAGACTTACTATTCGCGTTGACCGTGGAGAGAACAAAGGTTCGGTTGGGAGGTAGTGAACGTGCGTGTTGTGGTTGAGTTTGATGCCAAAACAGTGAACGGGTGGTGAATGAAGGAGAGTTAATGCCTCGACAATTGCTCTGACTGAGAGGAGAAGTAGGAGTATGAGACGAAAAGGTTCCCGTTGGATGTTTTGAAGGTTGGCAAATCAAACTTTGGATAAGAGATGGAAGGTTTAAGAGGGAAGGTGTTTCATGCCAAGTCTCATTCTGATACCGCAGAATTTTTCAAGAGCGAACCAAAGGCACGAGATTGACAAATGTCCGAATTAGCAACTGCTTTTTTTTTTCTCTCTCCCGGCTCTAACAATTACCATCCGCTAATGAGCAGTAGACGTGCAGATGAATAATTCGAGGGCTTGTCGTGGATGCTTTATGACGTGGGTATGTTCTTGGTTGTTTTTAACTTGAGCAGGTAGGAGAGGGCAAGTTCAAAAATTAGTTGCTTTAGAGATAGGAAGCCTGGGTAAGTAGCTGGCAGTGACAGAAACTGGCAGCCAGAACTCGCCCAATAAACATCCGAAGTCGGCGCCGTATATGACGGCTTCGCCTGATACGTGTCTATCAAATTTGGCCGGTAGTGTAGACTGTTTGGTCTTCTGATCAGTTCTCGAGGTCATCTGCTGTTCATTTGTTTTCTCGTTCAAGATGATTTTGATGTCATGGAATGAAGTCTTTCAGACGCCGTACTTTTTGTGGTGACAAACTCAAGTTCGGAACCTCGACATGTTCTCAAGTTACCATGCTGGATCCATTCACGCAGGTAATCTAGAGAATAGGCTACTTATCTGAGGATTCTGGTCGTTCGTCTATTCTTTGTTTCAATACCCTTTCGTCAGTTGACAAACATTTACCAAGAGAATTACAGTAAAGAAGTTATGAGTGGATCTACGATAGGAGTGTGGCGTCGACCCTGCATTGCGCAGCAGATTGTGGCTATGCTACCAGCCACAGTTACCCTAGATAGTCTTCATGAGTGTTGATGCTCTCTCTATAGACGTGAATGTGGAATCTCTTCGAAGTAACAGGATCAACGGTAGCAGAAGAAATCTTAAGGTTTACTGGTGCTGAATTTTCATCTGCAAACGAGATTTGTTGGTTCTTCAAGGAAAGAAAGAGAGGACAAAGCCAAAACAGACTAGAGACGGATATTGAAGCAGAACATTCAAAACTGGAGAGCATACACTCTCTGGCCAAAGATCATTTGCCAGAAGCCGAAGAGAGAAGAGGCATATAAAGAGAATTATAGTACATCGACGTGTCAGAAACACCAAATTTAGACGATACGTTTTTTATGTAACCATGGTTTCTTTACTGTAGTTAGTGGTTGCATTTTCAGACCTCCGAACCTCACTTACACAAATCACTAGATAGTTAGCTTCAAACTCCTGTTCCAATGCAGAAACATGATCCTTCTTAATGCTTCTTATCTGCCTTGGACTTGACAGGCTTCACCACCATGAGGTCAAGGAGCGTGAATGCAATGTCCGCCGCAGCCAGGGCAGTAATCTCCCCATTAGTATCATACGCAGGGGCAACTTCGACCACATCAGCGCCTACGATGGGCAACCCTTCCAACCCTTCGAGAATAGTAAAGAGCTCTCGTGTTGACCAGCCGCCAGGCTCTGCTGTGCCCGTTCCTAGTCAGGGTTAGCATTGTCGGTTGGGTTGTAAGCATCAGTGGCTCACCAGGAGCAAAAGCCGGGTCGAGAACGTCAATGTCCACGCTTATGTAGACATTGGTATCACCAACTCGTTCTTTGATCATGTCGATGATGCCCTGTGCGCCGATCTTGTCGATGTCGCGAGCTGTGATCATGCTGAAACCGCAGCGGGCATCGTTGTCAAGGTCTCCTCGAAGTCGGATTACTGGAGCACGAATGCCGGCATGGATTGAGGAATTGAGGATTAAATGCTACTTGATGTTATTGACCATGCAAATAATTCTGTTTGACAGGATCAGTTACCTCCTCATGGGCTATGTGTAGAAAGGTTCCATGATTGAGTGCCCTAGCTGTCGTCAGCTTCACCTTACGCCAAGGACAGTTTCACTCACGCTTCATCAGAAATGTCGCCCCCTGAAGAGTAAACAAGTATTAGAATATCTGGAACTCTTCTATTCACGAGAAATGGACTTACCTAATACATTGGGATTCCAGGTATCTGCAAATTTCAGGTAGTGCATCCAGCAGTCAGCCAAAAGGCCACTTACCAATATGACTGTCAAAGTGAACAACAGATACCGGACCCCATTTATCGTGAGTAGAACGCAGGGCAGATATAGTTGTTGTATGATCACCCCCAAGAGTGATTATTCGAGGAGTAGAAGAAACTGACGTATTTGCAGCAGGACGGCTTGCCACGGCCTTTGGTCCCAAGCATGTTTAGTACTCTTGTTGAGATCAAGACTTGATCAATCAACGTACCCTATGCGCTCTGTCGAGCCTTTCAATGGCAACCTTGTTGTCAAGCCATGTCAGGTGAGCATCACCACAATCGACTACAGTAGCCCAACTTTCAAGAGGGTTGCGTCCTGGGTGGGTTAAAAGAGTATACTTCTGGGTTCGAATGAAAGGACACACCTGTGTAGATGCTCCATTCGCTTCCTTTCCTATTGCTTCCAGATCTAATACCGGCAGGACCGAATCTAGCACCTGGGCGACCTGTCGTAGTCTATTGGACATGGTAAGCTTCAGCAATGCTCCTTGCCGGGGCCGGAATACTCACTGTATCATGGGGAGCGCCGAGAATAGCAATGTCATATGGTTTCCTCTTGGCATCTTCACTGACAAAACAATTCACATATGGAAGGTGGGCGAAGGTAGCAATGCCGTAGTAATAGGAACTATCGTTGATATCGAAGCCTTCATCTTGGGCGGATATAACAGCTTGATCTCTGGCTGGAATCCATCCCAAGACTGCGACTTGCTGTAAGAGGAAGACGAGGATAGTCTGCGAGCGCATGATAGTTTTAATCAAACAACGAATTGCTCTTCGTTTGTTGTCACGAGCGATCCAACAGCTCGTTATTCTTGAATTTGATGATCACAGTAGACAGCTCGAACTGCTGACAAATTCCTAGTAACATATGCGCCCTATCACTATCACGTACGTCATGTTTGTTTCGACGCCCTTTTGAAAGCATCCTACTTGGACAACTCAAAAAGCACTTAACCTAGAGGAAATATCCAATCAAATCAACTTTACTTGATAACCTCTATTCATTCAATTCTGGCAGTTAGCATGGATAAACCAGTCCTTCAGGATGCATACAATAACCCTTTACTAGACATTATCACATTCAACGAATCGTTTGACCTCGGTTCACCCCAGTGATAAAACTTGGTCTCCCCATCTCACGTCTCCAGACCAAAAAGCCACGCAGCAACCCTTGATATGTCACATCTCGCGCCAATACTCAATTCGTGGGGGAAAACGAATGCTTTTGAACCGGAATGGACCCCGTTCAACAATTTAGGTTGCCTGATCAAGGTAATTTGAACAACATCCCAGTCTCTCAACCGCATGAGGAGGCCACCTTTCTCACATGTGAAGCTGGGGAAGAACAAGATGACGGATCTTGGGGTTGCTGCAACCCTTTTGCAAAGTAAGGCTTCAGGTGTTACCAGTGTGCAGTTCCATATTTCGTTGACCACCATAGCATGACTTGGGCAACTAAGCCTTCCAACAACTGCAAACAAACCACACCTAGAAGACAGTGCATCCTCAACATCAGTCGGCATCACTCACCAAGGCATGATTTCTTGACTAGTCATGGAAGTTTTTTTTTCTTCTTTCTCCTTTTTCTTTTAAAGTACACGGAGCTCAGTACCCCGAAGCCGTCGCAGCACTATATGCCCGTCGGGACTATCGCAACGGATCTCCGGGAACATGGCATTGAATGTCCCGGAAATCCCAGATTTAATGCAGATAGACTGATAGTTTCGGAGGTAGCTCATGGGACTTGGCAAATGGCATCAACCGACTGCCTTATTCCCAGAAAGTTCATGGCTTCCTTATGTTTGATGACCACAAGCGCAAAAAGTCATGAGATACATGATGGAATCCAAGCAAAATCCAGCCCGTGAATACCACATCATTGTACGTGGTAACGAACGATCATGGGTTACTTGAGTGACATATGGCCTCAGCCTTGGGTTGAGAGGGAGAGAAAGGGGGGAAAAAGACACAACCCAATACATACCAGACACATTGGGCTGATGTACGATAGAGAGCTTGCACATTGCCGCCCGTCATGTTCCAGTACGTGCTCGCCATTGGATACCTGTGATCCAGGTAATTACAGCACTTGAGAAACGTGCAACATGTCTCCAACTCACTGGGCAACGTCAACGTATTGCTTTGTCCTCAGACGATATGTCGCATCGTCACCAAACATAATCGAACAACAAAAAATGTATGAGTCAAAAGGCAGAGTGCCACCTATCGGGAAGATCCCCGGTGCGAGGCTTACGGCTGGCCTGTGCCCTTTTTTTTTTTCTCTCTTTCTTTCTTTCTGTTCACTGCCTGTCATGACCCCCCTTATTGACATGATTTGACAGTATCATGAATTGGCTTTGTTATTAGTCTGGGGACGGGGCGTAGATATCCATGTCCCAGGAAAGAAGAAACTGACTAATTAAGGGATGAGAAAAAAGGAGTGAATGATAATAAGACATCAACAGCAGAACAGAACATGGATCTCTCTTTGGCTTGAGATTCAAATCTAACCACTATTCCCAGGCCAAGACTGAGCCTCGAGTAATAGTATGTCCATGCTTTTTGGAACATCGTACTACCACTTCATCATGGGCAAGGGTCATGAATAGACAGTAGGTAAGTGTCCATCATGAACCCGAATCTTGTCACTGGCCATCCATGACTGTGGCCAGTGCGTACCCGGGGAAAGCTCAAGTTTGACAGGGCGTTTACAGTATTCCAGGATAGCTCATTACGGTTACAGTGTGCACTGAACAAAGTCGGCAGTGCTTCGAGACAATGATAATGATAATCGGTAATTGTTGCCAAGCTTGCCTCGGATTCGATTGGCAAAGACATAGTTTTCAAAGCCATCGAGTATGTCTTATGCAAGCCTCCCTCAAGGCACAGCAGAGCTTATTTCTCTCTTTTTCCTTTTGGTGTGAGGAATAAAAGATGGTGTATGGAGTGTCCAGCAGAAAGTCATGGTCAAGTCAAGCTTGTGACACAACAGCTCTCCCTCGAAAGGAGGGAAAAAAAAAAACAAGACAAGCCATGTTGCTTATTTCTTTGCGCCTCACCATGTTACGAATAACTGAATCGTAATTGATCCCAAGAGATAAGGGATAGGTGGAGTATCATAGTCGTAGTTATCGAAGCTGAACACCCCCCTTTCGTCCAATTCGCATGTTCTATCTCATTCCTCCCGTTCTTTGTCCTTCGTCTACCCCCCGCATATTGAATCACAAAACGGCGAAATCGGAGACGAGAGGGGAAACAATGACTCTTCAACTTCCCCAGTAACTAATTACTGCAAGTCACGGGCTAGTCAAGCTTCCATTGAGCAGAAAAAGAACATCTTGGGTACCGTAGTTGCAGTAGCGCTGCAGCGTGGGATTTAACCCCCTTTTGGAGATTTGATATGGGAACAGTACAGTAGAGCCGAAATCCACAACAGAACTTGACTGGATGTGGTTTACAGGGGAAGCGTTGGACAAGTTGCTTGCAGCGCTTGCGAAGCTAGGATTACCCTGGTTCTGCATTGCATGCTGCGAACAGGAAGCGATTTGGGGGGCGTTTTTTTTTAGCCCAACTCCATCGTGATGCATGGTTTTTTTCGGTGGGATAGGAAAAGATATCCCCGTTTGTGGTAATTCGGGCATGCTGTACTCTGTCTGTACTGTACTGATTATGACTGCTGGTGGTTTGGCGTGTCAAGTCTTTGTTTCGCGACGGTTATGAAGAATTAAACGAGAAGTTCAAATCTGTTGTTCGATTCCTTAGAGATCACCAAACCAGACCCATGTACTTACCCGTATGACAATCGTATGTCATCTAATAGTGCAAAACAAAGGCAATTCAATGGTCTGTATTGTAAACAATGCTTCATTAAAATAAGTAGGTCCCCCCTTCTCCGTATCCCTTAGCCAAGCATCCCGCGTCCGCTTAACTTGAGAGTCGCCTAAAACATGCAGGGGAGGGTAGTTGGAAGCGCAGACGAGCAACGCACCGAAAGTCAAAAAAGTTGAGAGAGAGAAGAAGAAGAAGAAAAAATAAAGATGGGGAATAGAATGGGCCCCTCCAACACGGCGAGGCTCTCGGTGAGTTTGGGGAGGCGACAGGGGTCTCTTCACGCCGAGCTTGAATCACTAGCAGGAAGAAAAAAAAGAAACGAAAAGAGTGGCATGGCGTGGGAGGCTAACGAGCCGTGATGGATGGGTTTTGACCCCTCTAATAGACCCGCGCCATCAAGCCCAGCTTTTTGGGGGGAGAGAATAAACTTGAGTTGAGTTAGGTTTAGATCGAAATGATACGTGGAAGAAGTAGGCATGAGAATGCATCGTCAACCCTGTCTTCGATTCCAGGTTTGCTTGGCAGATGGCCTAGCTGAGGGCATTGAATTCTTACTACTTATTTTTACGGGTAGACTACTACCTACTACTACTATTACTTCTACAAGCAATAATAGCATGATTTAGTATTCGCAGCCATGACAAGCCTACAAAAGTGATCATCTTACAGCTCAAGTCAAAACGGAATTCCAACCAAGCCTTGTCAGACAGAGGAGGGGATTACTGACTAACAAGGGCACCCAAGAGATTGGTTCTGATATAACCAATTGGAAACGTTGTGCATTGCGCCCCGGAAGTCAGATGCTGTGAGATTTGAGTTACATGTCATGTAAGCCATTTATTGCCTGTATCGTACTGTGGTGTATAACAGTCCATAATTAAATAAATCGTAATGTTGTCAGTAGCATGTACGAATACAGTCGTGGGCATGAATCGAGCTCAAGGTGAGAGAGTGCCTTTACCCTGACCATGCATAAGGTAGTCATGGCTATTTCGGCAGGCCTCAGGTGGGCGGACAATAATACAATATCATCAAGTACCTTGATTTAATCCTGTGCATCCTCTCGGATCTCTCGAAATGGGATGCCTCCGTCTACTGTCTACCCAATTCTCGGCTGACCATCCACCCATGAGCCACTACCAATGCTTCGACAGTTGGAAAGGAGAAGGGGGGGCTGTGGATGCAAAATGACACTGAACACAAGGCATCAAAGAAGAGGGAATGTGACTTTTGTTTTACTGTAATTCTGAAGGAGGGGTGGGCTTCCAGGGCTGTACAGTTACTTGAAATGGTGATGACAGATTGACATTCGATAGGTCAATGTACAACAATGATGTAAGTCTGAAACCGACCACATCAAGAATCAGAAAAAGAAAAAAGGTGAGTGGAAGCTGTAGCTAAGGTGAGGAGGGGGAAAGAAATTGATGTGCGGCCAGCAGACCTCACCAAAGAAGCACAGCTGGACAGAGCACTCACACCTGGCCAGTCTAGCTTCGAGAGAAGAACCCAACAATGACGATGTACTCTGGTTATCATCACCAGGAAAGCATTCCCAAGATGGCATAGATAGATAGCCAGATAGAGGCATAAGTGAAGACGAGAGGGGGCATGGGGATGAGGTCTGTACCCTTCTCCCACCCAAAATATCATTAAACCCCCATCTTCACAAAAACCCTTCCCGTCGTTCCCGTCTCTCTCACCTTGATTTCGTATCCTGTCCTTGCCCAGCCCAGCCCAGCCCATAATCACGGACCACGATTTTCTCACCTTGGGCAAACGAGAAACATCACCTCACATTTCCGCATCTCTCTCCTGATATTTTCCATAATATCATCCCAGCCCAGGGCAAGCGAGATACGCAAGCACATAACCCCCCCGAGAATAACAGTGCAATACACAAGAAACAACAACCGCTGTTTAAATATTTTATTCCGCCGCCTCCCCCCCATTCTGAGGCTTCCTACCCCCAATTCTGGCTTAGACGGGAGGATACAGCACGGTATAGTAAAGACAAAACAGCAAAGAAAAAGGGGAAAGCTATTAAGGAAGAATACAAAAAACAATACTCGTGATATACATGCCACTTCGACATTTGCATGTATGCCAAGAGCATTGCCAGCGACATATACTTTGACGACAAGAATAGCAATATCCCATACTCAACTCCCTACGACACGACAAGCACAGCCCTGTATAAGAAAAGGAACACCCAGTCAGCTTCAGCTCTCAGCCAAGCACAGCGAAACACGAATATCGGCACTCGCAGAGTTGATTCTTCTTTCCTTGTTAACACGGCTACGGTGAGAACAACGAGCGGTTTTGTCTTTTATTTCTTTTATTTGTTTCATGAGTGAAGCAAGAAAGGGAGTAAAGAAGACAAGTCTCAACGGTTCAAGAAACTCTTCTCATTGGGATTGACTCATCCAACAAGTTTTGAAGAAGGAAGAAAAAGAAAAAGCTTTATACAAATCAAACCCGAACGACAACGGGGAACAACACATCGCAAATCGCTTGACTGCAGCGTCACCGACATTCCTTTCATTTTTACTTTCTGTCTAACATTATCATCTCTCTCTTTTTTTCCCCCCTAACTAATTTCATCTCACTTCCTCAACAAGCTACAAAACAGCTCGAAACCCCTCCTTGGCCTGGTTGCTTTGATTCAACAAACTTTAGGCCCCTCATCCTTCCTCTATTTCTTCCTCACAGGGCCCCTCCATTGTTGGAGAGACCCTTCACAACCACTGCGAACGTCTCGCTCACCTTCACTCTAATTGACTTGCCACCGAGATTGTACGGGCCACTAGCGACACACCGACCCTTTTTTTTCTTCTTCTACTTTTATTTTTCAATTTTCTTTTTTGCTTAAAAATTATTGTTATCGGCTGGTCTTTGCCGTATTCTTTTTTCCCATTCTCAATTTTAACCCTCATCTTGAAAGGGTCTGTACTGATATCGATCCCCAAAAACTAGCGAGACAAGGACAGGTCGAACACCACTGGTTGGAGTCTATCGCACGGTCTCCAGAAATCAAAACCGAAACAAGCACCGAACCGATCCGAGGAGAAGAAGGAATACAAAGAGAGGCTCAATATCGTAAAGAACCAACGCCACCAGCTTCAATATTCAGAGTGTACTTCACTTCACACTACAGGTTACAGACTTGACCCCTCACAGTCGCATTCACTGGGACCGGTTCTTTTTGCCCTATTGACGTCTTACGGGTCCAGCCAAGGGCGCCTTTTTTTTTTTTTTTTATGCTCTGGGACAAGCAAGTTCTGTATCCACTGGGGAGAACAAGCCTCGTCTCGAGCCCCATCTCACACAACACATAAGGACGCACTCTCACATCTCACATCTTCCAACCTGTACGTAGGTCGCTTGTTCATCTGGATCCCTGTGGCCCACCCTGCCGGGCTTTTCTACTTGCTTCTTGGGGCGGGCTCTTGCGTCAACCCCTGTTGCTGGATTGGACAAGGGTGACAAGCCACTTTTCTCTGCTGTTCCTTTCCTCAATTCAACCTTCTCGTTCCCGTCGGGCAGGTTTTCACTCAAGGGTTGTGTCAGTGTGTGTCGCCTGTGGATCAGATCTTCAGCACGCCCAGGGCCCTCCCACTAAACCACGCCCCCCTCCCTTCGTCTACAGGACAGCACACTTCCAATTACAGCGAACTTCTCTTCTTTTTGGGGGGCTCCTGCGTTGAACGCACCACTCGTCATAACGCGATTCAAGGGGAGTTAGGTTCAAACAGCGTCAGCGAGCATAACACTAGGCTCCGCCGAAAACTTGTTGCTCTGTTCATCGCAGCAAGGACGGGATACCTCATACCTCATACCTCAGACTGCACTTACTCGCAGTATGCCTTCAGCAATTCCGGTGACCCCAGCAGGTGTGTAATACTCGCTTCTTCCTCGCTTGTCTTTTTCTTTTTCTTTCTCTTTCTCTTCTCCTCTTTAATTATTCTACTTCACCATCTATCTCTCTTATTTTCCTCCCCCACGACTTATACAACGAATACCTGGCCTTGATTGTTGCATCTAAACTTCCAACACCTTCCAACATTGCATTGCACTGCACTGTTGTCGTCTCGGTGTCACCCCCCATCACCCCCCTGTCTCATCGCAACTTACACGCACCCAACACAAATACGCCTGGGCGAGCCCCTTTGATCAGCGCCTGACATCAGCATCCCATCGTTGTTGATTCGAACTCTTTTCCTCATCAACTATATTTATTACTTTGCGCCGTCCTGTTTTTAGTCTCAACAACAAACGATACTCGATACTTACACATACTCCTCTTCATCTAGACGCGGGTCGGAAACAATCCAAACAGTCTGCACTGGCAAAATTTGTCATGCATAGTCTCCTTGGTCTTTCACCTACGTCCTCGCCAGGTCTGGCTTCGTCACAACCAGCACCGACTTCAGCTCCCGAATCGGACCCAAACAACTACCCAGTCCTCCCTCCTCCCGCCGACGATGACCATCATTCAGCTCCAGGCCAGGCATCTTCTATGGCTTTGGCTCTGAAAGCCATAAACGATTTGACAGAAACTCCCACCTATGCACGCAGCACTACATCTACAGCACCCAGCTCGCCACGCATGTGAGTGCCGTCATTTTTTTTTCTTCCTCCTCAAAAACGCCGCCTTTTGGGGTCCATCACGAACCACAAAAACCACATAACCCACCGACTTCGGCTCTGTTAGCCCTGTCGATCAATCCTCGACTTGCTTGGAAACAACAGCTCTTGTATGCTGACCCATTATTGCAAACAGACCCCCAATTCGACAGAATTCTGGCACGCAAACACCACGAGTTCGACCCCATGCCACCACTCTAAATATCCCGGGCATGACCCGATCGCGGGTTTCACCTGATGGAAGAATTCCTCGACGAGATGTCGCCGCTAAGCTTGTCATTGTCATGGTCGGCCTGCCCGCCCGTGGCAAATCTTACATCACCAAGAAGCTCCAGCGCTACCTGTCTTGGCAGCAACACGACTCGCGCATCTTCAATGTCGGAAATCGAAGGCGAGTTGTTGCTGGGCGCAAGGTTTCTGTTCATCCCAAATTGTCACCGGAGCCTGCGCACCTGGATCCTCCTGTTCAGGCCGCCTCTATTCTTCTCAATGGCGTTCCTGCAGCATTGCCCGGAACCCCCGATGTGTCGGAAGAGCCTGACTCCCTTGATTTGAACGCTGTTGAGGAGCGCGTGAAGGCTGAGATGGACCAGTCAGCTCAGTTCTTTGATCCCAAGAATAAGGAGGCAGCGGCTGTTCGAGAACAAGTCGCTATGGAGACCCTGGATGAATTGCTTGACTACCTGCTGATTAGTGGCGGTGCTGTTGGTATCCTCGATGCCACTAACAGCACAATTGAGCGTCGTCAAGCTATCTTTGATCGTGTCAAGCGACGAGATCCTCATTTGGGTATCCTCTTCATTGAGAGTATCTGCCGAGACCCCGAGCTGCTTGAAGCAAATATGCGCCTCAAACTGTCTGGACCTGACTATCGCGACAAGGATCCTCAGAAGTCTCTCGAAGATTTCAAAAAGCGGGTTGCTGCTTATGAGAGTGCTTATGTGCCTCTGGGTGATTTTGAGGAAGAGCACGACATGCAGTATATTCAGGTTTGTCTTGTTGCTCTCTTGTGCCTTGATTTCTGCTAATAATTCGTAGATGATTGATGTTGGTCGTAAGCTGATCCAGTATCGTCTCAAAGGCTTCTTGAGTAGCGGTATCAGTACTTATTTGGCAAGCTTCAACCTTGCTCCACGACAGATCTGGATTACACGACACGGCCAGAGTGTCGACAATGAACTTGGAAGACTAGGCGGTGACTCTCCACTGACTGAGGCTGGCCACTGCTACGGCCAAGCTTTGCACAGATTCATCACCTATAAGAGACACCAATGGGATCTTGACCAGAGGAAGAGGTCAGCCTCGGCTTCGTTTCCCCCAGTGCCAGGAGACAACACGCCTCCTTATCCTGAGCTGAACCGTGAGGGTGAGGGCAAGAACTTTTGTGTTTGGACGTCGATGCTCCGACGCAGTGTGGAAACTGCTGAATACTTTGAAGCTGATGACGATTACGACGTCAAGAATTGGGAGATGTTGAACGAGATGAATTCCGGCCAATTCGAAGGCATGACGTACGCCGAAATTGCAAAGAAGTACCCCGAGGAATACCAGAAGCGGGCGCATGATAAGCTCAACTACATCTACCCTGGTGTTGGCGGCGAAGGATACTTGCAGGTTGTCAGCCGCCTGCGTGACATGGTCCGAGAGGTCGAACGTATTGAGGACCATCTCTTGATTATCGGACATCGCTCTGTCTGCAGAGTTCTGATGGCCTACTTTATGGATCTGTCCTTGGAGAATATCACTGATATGGACATCCCTCTCGGCATGCTGTACTCTATTGAACCCAAACCCTATGGCATGGCCTTCCACGCCTACCGGTATAACGAGGAACAGGCTTGGTTTGATGAGTTGCCCAACTACAAGCCTCAGAAGACTGCTCGTGTTGGTGTCTAAAATCAGCTTGTCAGACTTTATTGACGAATCTTGCTGGACCTGCTCCGGCGTGTACAAAAACAACTACTTTTCTTTGAGCGAACTGGGAATGGACTTTGATTCTTATGGCGTTTGATGGGTATCGGGAATCGACGATGAAACGCAAATGGAAGGATCATGGATTCTATCAATAGGACGGGAGAGGCATCATAAACAAGACAGGATGGGCGTTTTCCGTTCGATTGATACACGGATACCTTCGATGGCGTTGACATTGTCCGCATCGACTATTGCTTCTTCAACTGGCGTTTTTCTTTTTTATTATTTTTCCCCCCGACTTTCATCATTATCATATGAATGAATACCAAGGGCTGTCGAATTCATGGGTGGTTCTGATCCGGCGTGTGCATTCTGCGGCCCCGCGGCCAAAACGAAACAAGAAGAAACTGAGATTTTATAACGACATGTGGCATACTGTGGGTTTGTGTTTGCTCTTTTGAGGTCCCCGGAATAACTTTGACGTCTCTGACGATTGAATGGATTGACTCTGCTTTTTTTGTCTGGGAGTTGGGAGGCGAGGGGCGGGGATTCGTGATGAAGATAGACACTGCGCAACGCTCACAGCACAGCACGACGGATAGATCAACCGCTCACAGGAAGTTTGTTAGCTTAAGCTTATTTTAGTTGAGATGTGGAATACATGTTTCTACAGATATTGTCTGTTCCGTACGTGATTGCAGTGCCTCTTCTGATGGTGATCTTTTGGGTTGGGGAAATGGAATAGGTATACAGCTCGCGTCGAAATGCTACCCATGACAAGGACTCAGTCACTCCTGACCGTTGGTAAAATTGAACCATCACGACTAGGCGGACAGCTGGGTAGTTTAGTCCAGGAATATGTAATGGTATATTCATAAAAAAATTGGTTACCGTACCCTCCGACTATGACAAACACCCCTAAACGCCATGCAATGTGATGTGTACAATATCTCCCAACACTGACCTCATTTTTCTCCTCTTCCCGTTCGTCACTTCTCCCGCGCCAAAATAGCCTTCTCTCTTTCTCCCTTTCTTCTCTCAAACTGCTTCTTACTATGCCTTCTCTCATTCTCCTCACGTCTCTTAATGCTCTTGATCTCCTCGGCCTTGATCTCGCCAGCCTTCTTGAGAACCTTGGGAACGTGGCGGTGACGGTGGATGCGCCGAACTTCAGGCATGTGCTGGTAGCGGTCGATAAGAGCGTCGTTGTATTCAAGGGCTTGACGTTGACGAGCGGATTTGACGCCTTCGCGACGGGAGGCATTGGCTCGCCAGAGGCGGATGTTGCCGTCGTCGGAGCCGGATAGGATGTATTTGGCATCAGGGGTCCAGCTTGCGGCCATGACGCGCTGCATACGTTTTGTGTGGTAGATATCGCGGGAGTGACCTCTATCTCGCTGCCATAGACGGACAGTGCGATCCCATGATGCAGAGACGAGTTCCTCGCCAGTGGGTGACCATTCAACGTCCATGACGGCAGCGACATGATCTTTGAGCACGTTGAGAGCACGGTCGAATCTTCGCATGTCGAAGAGGTAGATGTTGTGGTCTTCTGAAGCAGCAGCAAAGTTGAAGGCCTCCATGGGTGACCAGGCTACCTTGTTGGAAGCAAATTTGAGGATAGTCTTTGTGACGGGCGTGGATGTGCGCAAGTCGTAGATAACAATGGAGCGGTCGTTGGAACAGGATGCAAGGATAGACGTCTCGACGTAGTTGAATGCGACGTTTGTGATGGTGTCGGTAGACGTAGGCCATTGTAGAACTTCGGGGGCAGCAGTGTGTCTTTCGAGGTCGTAGATGGAGATCACACTCGAGGCAGCAGCAAAAGCATTGCGGGAGCGGTGATGCGATAGACTGGTGAAGGCGCCATTGCCTAGCCACGATGAAATGGGCGCAGCATCGCTAGGTGTGCTGTAAGGATCAAACAACTTGATAGTTCGATCAGCCGCACAAGTCAACAGTTTCTGGTCCCTCGTCCACTCCAACCCCTTGACGATGTTCTCATGGGCGGTACCATGCCAGATCTCATCCCTATCGGCCAAATCCCACACCTTGACGATACCATCACCACTGCCGCTAGCAAAGTGTTCGAGAGAATTGGGGTCCTTGGCGATGGAGTAAACACCATCGACGTGACCTTTTCCAAGCTGTCCAACAAAGGGCTGGGCGTGCATGCGCTCTAGCTTGACGGCGTTGAGAGCTCTTTGATATTCGCGGGCACGTTCAAATGGGTGAAGAGCAGAGTCGAGGTTGCGAGGTTGTTTGGCTACATCTGAGCCAGCGGCTTGATGGGCCGATACGGAACGGCTGAGAGCTTTAATCTTCATTATTGCGTGCGAATGAATATCATGAATTGACCTTCTCTCATATGAAATCTGCTCTTGGAAAAAAAAAATATCTAATTGATGGCGGGGACATTTTTTTCCTTATCGCTACAGGGAAAAAAAAAGTTGGGAGGCTGCGAGATCCGATAAGACGCGGATTAGTAATGTTCCGGGGATTGAGGCAAGCATTTGGATAGATGGGTTTAGTGAAGGCGCATGTACGAGATCCCAAGCAGCATCGGATTGTGTAATCAACATACTTGCCCTCCAGTTCCCTATCATATGCGCCGTCTCGAACGAATCGTCTGAAACAGAAACATAACGTTCACTGTTTCTCTGGAATTTGAAGCGCGGCTTTTCACGCGTTGCGCCCTTGTTGGCGCCCTTTCTTGACTCTTTCTTTTTTCCACAGCAAAGTATTTACTTCGTCAACAAACATGGACGGAATGAATTATGATCCTATGGCGATGGATGGGGAGCCTGAGCAGCCCCAGGTGAAGATCTCAGCGGTATGAGAACTATTTTCTCTCTCGTGTATATGCGCGCGGTTGATCTGATATAAAGCGATTTCTACTTCACAGGCCGATCATACACATGTCGACTTCGAGCTCTCCAAGACGAACCTCTCCTTTGCCAACGCCCTACGTCGAGTCATCCAAGCCGAAGTTCCTACCATCGCGATCGATCTGGTTGAGATCGAGACCAATAGCTCTGTTCTTGCTGACGAGTTCATCGCTCATCGATTGGGTCTCATTCCCCTCGACTCAAAAGGTGTTGACGACCTCAACTATTCACGCGATTGCGATTGCGAGCAATACTGTGAACAATGCAGTGTTACTCTGACACTGCACGCAAAGTGTACTTCGGACGAGATTATGAAGGTGTATGCGCGCGATTTGGTCGTTGCTGGACGACATGGTAATTCTGTGGGGGCTCCTGTGATTACCGATCCTGAAGGCTATGGATGCCTGATTGCGAAGTTGCGCAAGGACCAGGAGTTGAAGTTGAACTGCATCGCCAAGAAGGGTATCGCAAAGGAGCACGCCAAATGGATGCCCACTTCAGCGGTCGGCTTTGAATACGACCCTCACAACAAATTGCACCATCTTGATATGTGGTTTGAGAACGATACGGATCCCGAGAAGGAATGGTAAGAAATATTCGAGCTGGACTTTTGGCGATGGAAGCTGATATAACCTGCAGGCCCAAGAGCAAATATGCGGAATGGGAAGAGCCCGCGCAAGAGGGTGAGCCATTCGACTACGATGCTGTTCCCAACAGATTCTACTTTGAAGTCGAGACATCAGGGAACATGCCTCCTGATCAGATTATCCAGAGCGGTATCCGCGTACTGCAGCAGAAGATTGGCGGTCTGCTCAAGGGCCTTGACCCCAGAAAGTACGGCGGTGACGAGGCCGACTTTGATGGTCCTCGAAGCCCGGACATGAACATGGACGGCGGAACAACACCCTGGCAGGACGGAGGATACACGACACCGTACGGCGGAAATCAGACATCTTACGGCGGCGGCGGCGGTGGCATGACGGCGTATGGAACGACACCGTACGGACAATCATCGTGGCAATGAGAGAGGCGTTCCTGGGACTTGGGGGTTGTGTAATTTCGACGAAGTGTTTTTCTGTGATTGCTTCCGCTAGTTCAGTAATAGAAGAAAGGATTGGGTGGGTTTCTGGGACTTTGGAATGGTTCAGAATTTCTTGTACAAGTATGGACATTAAAACACAAAATATAGCATAGCATGGGGTTGGAGACACTACTCAGAAGCCACCAAGTAAAAGAAGAAGAGACGATGGGAAAAGAAAGAAAAGAGAAAAACTAACAACAAGTTCGACCGTCTATTCAAATATCACATATTCTTCTTCTTCGTGTGCTTGATAGTATACAAGGAAAGGATATATGCAACAAAAACTGAAGTGATATCCCTCATCTCTGCTGGAGAGAAGTGGGAATATCCAAGCAAACGCCCACAAAGAAGAACGAGAAGTGAAGCAAGAAAGCACTCGACTGGTTCATGGCCAGAAAAACTCAAATGCAAAACGCCGTGATGTATATGCTCCTCTCTTTTGCCCGGTCTATAATGCTCCCTTCCCCATCCGGTCTATAGGTTCGCCGTTTCAACGCCAGTAACCTTGCGGTAGGCCTTTCGGTGCATCTCTAGGAAGACGAATGTACAGATTGTTTGTCTAATTTTGGTGTTAGCTAAGGCTCCAATGGATCAAACGGGAAGCAGAATTTGTCTTACGGTCCAAGTCTGAGAAAGCTGGGAACCCAACCCTTGAATACCCAGCCCATACCATCAGTGCGGTAAATGTCTCCGATCAAGTGTAGCACTCCGTGACTGTGCGATGCGGACATGACCCGTGTCTTGATCACGTCGATAGGGCTTGTTATTGTCGCAGCGACGAGACCAGCCAGGAAAGAAGCAGAGAAATGTGTCGTTAAGTTATCCTCGAGAGGTGTGTACTTGAGCAACAGTCTCTTGGCGACGTCATAACTGGCAAGCTGACCAGCCGTCATGAAAGCCGCGCGCGTACTGTTAGGCAACCAGCCTCTAAACATACTCTTCGGACCCTCCTCCTTGGCCATACGGACCATGCCATCGAACGCATGCTTGTAATTCCGTCTCTCGGCAGCGGGAAGCGCAGCATCGTGCTGCATTCGAACGTTGAGAACATCGGCAAAATTGCCGGCCACACCACCCATAAAACCCGAACCGACGGCCAGCGCAACAAGGGTAGGGAACGAAGGGTCCCGTGTGCCGCCGGAGCGTTGCTTCAGACGTGTCTTTAATTCCTCGTAGACGCCGAATCGCACAGTCGAGTATGTCATCTGTCGAAGGAGGGAGGCTGATATTCCGCTATAGAGGCCTGAGGGTCCGGCGGTACGGAGGATGTGGACGAAAGTGCTGCTCATGGATTTGGGGGCATTGCCGGTGCGCGTTTGAAGACGGACCTACAGATACTGGTCAGTATGCCGTCGGGAGACGTGCTGGTCGTTGGCGGTAGTCGTACCTTGACTGTAGAGTCGTCATGTTAGCGATTGTCATGTCTAAACACATCGTCATGTAGAACAGCAACATACCGAGATCCAATGGATGCGTCACACAGGCCGCCATACTGCTCGCGCTTCCACCAAACCAGAAAGGATACCGAACAGAAACCTCCTTTTTCCTTGGCGGAAGATCTACCTTTGCGTGCATCTTTTCCGTAGCCGTCGCCATGGTGGACAACGGATTTGTATTTGTACTTCAGAGGAGGCTTCAAGCCCAGGAATCAGATGAAGAAAAAGAAGAGGAAGAAGAAAGAAACAAAAAAAAAAAAAAAAGACTACAGTTGAAGCTCAGTCGGCAATAGTGGTAATCTTTGTATCCTCGACATTTCAACCCATCAGTGGGTTTTTAGTCAAGCTAGTACAAAAGAATTCCTGATATCCTATAAACCCGTTAAAGAGGATGATGCTTATGCAACTTTTTTTTTTTCCCTGATGTTTTCTTTCCTCGGTCCCTTGGGGGAAAAAAATCCCTGGGGAATCATTCTCCGTACTTCGGAGATTTCGGCGAAAGATACGACGTAGAGCGAGCGTCATTTTGCCAAGAAACTCCCGTCCTGCAACAACCCCCCAATTTGTCCCCCAAATTCAGAGCAGTTTAGCGGTTCCGCTACCCCTCCGAGTACTGGACGCAATGACAATCCTTCGGCAGGTTAGTTCAACTGCCCGAACCTAACGGGAGGCTGTTAATCCGTGATAATCAGCTGAGTTAGGAACACCAATTTTTTGTGCTGTGAAAGTGGGAAAGTGATGTGTGGATCCTGCCAAAAGGTGAACATCAAGAGATCTCTCATTGGAGCTCTACACACTTTGAACGTTAGCCATTGGGTCCTCCCTTGTGGCCGATTAGGCTTGTGAAGTGATTGTCGAGCTCTGGTAGCTTTTAACGAAAATGAGTCTTTACGCCGGAGGCAAGCGATGCCTTGGGGTTACCTTACCGCAGATGGCATGCGCTGCTAAGCGCATCCAGAGCTCTAGCTTACTACGAACAGCTTATGCCGTGAGGACGTACTCGTCAGGTTGGTTAATTCTCCCTGAGCAAAAGTCTAGCCAGGGTTATTTGTATGGCTAACTTGACCTGGTAGCCTCTTCAGCAAACACCAAAGAGGGTATGGTGACGATCCGTGGACAGACCATCAAGACACACCCCGACTGGTTCAACGTACCTTCCAACGTACTTGATGCTACTTCAAGAAAACTGCATCTGCAAAAGGATCATCCTATTTCTATAACCCGACAAATCATGCAATCAAACTTCCCCGAACCTACATTCAAGTACAAGAACGATCTTAGTCCCGTCGTGTCGACCGAACAGAATTTCGAATCACTCGGCTTCCCCGCGAACCACCCTGGCCGTGCCCTGTCCGATACCTATTACATCAATGAAAGCACCCTGTTGCGAACGCATACAAGCGCACACCAGGCTGATACTTTTCGAGAGAACGCCAGTGACGGGTACCTCGTCTCCGCCGATGTTTACAGACGTGATGCCATTGACCGAAGTCACTATCCCGCTTTTCACCAGATGGAAGGTGCCATGTCATGGGATCGCACCAAGGTTCCCAACGGTGACATTGCTGCAGCAGTATGGAGAGATATAGAGAACCTGCCCAAACACGGAATCCAGGTCGACGACCCGAATCCCACCATGCATCCCGAGCGCAACCCCCTGCAGGATACCCATCACACTGCTGCCGAAGTCGAGGCGATTGCAACACATCTCAAGAGGTCACTTGAGTCTATGGTAGTAGATATATTTACGCGAGCCAAGAATGCTGCACTCAAGGATGACCCCAACTTTGTGGATGAGCCACTTCAGATGCGATGGGTGGAAGCGTACTTCCCCTTCACGAGTCCCTCATGGGAACTCGAAGTCTACTATGCCGGTGACTGGCTTGAAGTTCTGGGCTGTGGTGTGGTTAAGCAAGACATCTTTATCAACGCTGGTGTACCAGACCGTCTAGGATGGGCCTTTGGTATTGGTATCGATCGCATCGCCATGCTGCTGTTCAAGATCCCCGACATCCGACTCTTCTGGTCCGAAGACAACCGATTCCTATCCCAGTTCCAGGGCGTTTCTGACAACCTCGGGAAACTCAAGCGATTTGTGCCCTTTTCAAAATACCCACCCTGTCCTAAAGATGTCTCCTTCTGGATAAGCTCCACGACAGCCGCAGGAGGCAACACGAAAGGCACATTTCACGAAAACGATGTGATGGAGCTAGTGCGAGGCGTTGCCGGCGATGTAGTCGAGGACGTCAGGCTGATTGACGAGTTCACACATCCCAAGACGGGGCGCAAGAGCATGGCCTACCGTATCGTGTACCGCAGCTTGGAGAGGACGCTGACGAACGAAGAGGCCAATAGTTTCCATGAGGACGTTCGTAAAAAGCTTGTGGAAGAGCTCGGTGTTGAGCTGCGATAAGCTTGATACCAAGCTTGAGCCGCCGGGCTGTAGCCAAGTGCACCTCGCAATGACTGTGGGCTGAGGTTAGGCCCAGCCGCTCAGCTGTTGTAGTACGCATGACCCTGCAAGACAGGGCGAACGGCGATCTACTGTAACAATAGTTAAGATGTACTATAAACTATCAAGTTAGTTGATGAGTGAGGTTAAAACAAGTCTTGACGTGTAAGATGATTGTAGACCTCGTGATTCGTCAGCTGCGTAAGTGACATTCAAGGCCTCCCAATCCACGTCATGAGTAATTTCAAAGAACCAAGCTGCGCCATGTCTCGACCTCAATAACAGACAGCCGAATGAACAGGGCTTGTAGGAAAAGGCTCCACGATTTGGGCTGAGTTGAATCAGAGTAAATTAAAGCGGCTGAGTTCAGGCGAAATACGGTATTTGTGTTTGATGACCCTCATAACTTGAATGTCAAAGGAACAGAATGAGGCCTCGCCTTGAATCCGGATCGTTCGTTCCCTGAAGAGTGACGTCGATTTCGATTCTGTTGGGGGGCGGTTTTTTTTCAGGGTTTGAATGAACTGAACTGGGTGCTGAGCCACAGCTTGTTACCGTTCCTTGCAGACAGGCCTCTTTGTGGAACCTGATCTTTTACAGTACCTACCTGCCTCTAGTGCTATGAAGGCGTGGCTTGTGCTTGAGGCGAGTGACAGACAGCAGGACGAAGAACCGGTTGATTGGAGGTGCCAGGAAGGAGCCGTGGAATTCAGATACAGGGAGGGTATCAGAGGTATTATTCAGCTTGTTGTTGCATGTCATGTATGATTGATGGAATGAGAAAGATACCTTAGAGATTTAGTCGTGCTACGCCAGGACAACACATAGTCACAATTCATCAGACCCGCTCATGGACATAGCAATAACAAAGAAGAGCAGTTGCCATAACTTCACGGCAAACTTATTACTTTAGAGCGCCAGCTGGTTTACAACCAGTTGCCTGTATCCCCGCATCAACTTGCTTCCCGTGCCCACCGACGATCTCTCTCTCTGGGCGATGTGTTCGAATTGCAAGGGAGCTTCTGGTATCGTCGACCTTCCTCTCATGCTGCACAACTTGCCAACTCGGACTTCAACCAGGGCCTTGGCAGGCGAACAACATCCAATGTCGGTCCGCGAAGTTGTCACAGCCCCCCCATGAAGGATGAATGGGGAGATGGGGGAGAGATATTTCCTAGAGCGGAAGGCCGATACAAGATACAATACCTATTCCATGGCCCCCCCCCGGGACTGTCGGGAGCACCACTCGTACATACACATCACATCACATAATAAATCACAACACACTCCCTCTCTGCATGTGCGGTGTAGGTTGGTCAAGAGACGATCTCTTTGTTGTTAAGCACCCCCTCACCAGCACGGCACAGCCCCCTTCCATCTCACGACTCAGGAGGTCATAAAATCGCGTGGCTCTAACTGGCCGCGATGGCCCATCTTTTAGTTTGACGGGAAGAAAAAGATGGGGGTTATGAAAGGGAAAGGGAAAGTCAAAACAAAAGCAGTATGGGATATGCACGGGTGAAGTGCAGTAGCGTAAATGCAAGATACCAGGGGGTGATAGAAAAGATGGGAGCCCGGAGAGGGGGATGGCACTTTTGTGTGGAATCATGGATTGGTATGGTATGGTAATGGTAACTTGACATTTTTACTGAATTTGATCATCTCGATTGTGTATTACAAAACTGTAATCATCAGACCAACAACAATCAACGAGGTTGGGGTGAGAAAAGCAACGAACACATGGTGGACAATGTGACGGGCATCAGCACTGTGGCTCATGACACAGGGACTCGTAGCATCATGGCAACTGTGCGCGCAGGAAGCAAGTTGATAAGTCATGGGAGTTGGGTTCTGTGGCTTGTCTGCAAAGTGGAAAGACACGAAGAAAAAAAAGATGTCGCCGTTCTCAGCACAAGGAAGAAGAAGCTACGGTTACTGACCACAACACTGCCCTCTCAACTCAACAAAAAAAAAAAAAAAAGGTCCCCTAAGTCTAAGGACGGCTGAGTTATTCTCCTTTTTTATGATGGAGAATTGATCATGAGAGAGAAAGAAAAAGAACGTGGTCTAGTCTTTTTCTTTAACAGTACGCAAACATGTCAAGTAAGCATTGTCGAGTACTAATACTGTATGTAGCATTAATCGCCATCGCCGTGGCCGTTCATGTACAGTACCTGTTTGAATTTCTACGTGGTAAAAAATAAAATAAAATAAAA
>JABGLY010000543.1:0-40874 GCA_013623525.1 Fusarium dimerum
GACAAGGACCAGGAGAGTCTCTCTACCACTGAGTGTCGACCACTGACCACTTCACCAGAAATTACATCGCACCAGGTCGTTGGAGCTTCTTCCGTGGTAAACCTGGTAAGTCGTTAAAGGAGGGTGGTAGGGATGTATGCCCCTCGTTCGCATCTGCAGTTTGGCCTCTGGGCTTTTTCTTTTGTTATGCGCATTTTATTTTACTCGAATCCCACAGCGCCAGCAATATCCAGATACAGTACCCGCCGTCCCAAACGGCTGGGTCTCGTCGGTCTAACTCCTGGCTCTCCGCCGGCTTGGCTAGGTCTCATCATCCATCTCTGAGGGGTTGCATCCGCTTTGTCAAGGGCTGTCGACCGCACCAGGTTCTTGGGACCTCTCCCGTTCCCTTTTTTCTTATTCGTCTGGCTGTCCCTGCTTCTCTTTCTGTCTTGCATTTTGCAGCTGGGAGGAGGGCGGGAGGGGCATCTGATACACTCGTCGTTGCTTTGGACTAATCGCTATTGTTAAAAACTAACGTAACCCTTCTCTGCGTCCGCGCGAAGCAGCGGGGGTTTATTGTATCCGTTCGTCGAATCCATTCAGTCACTTTTTGGTTTATTCTGTCCGGGGCCCGATGAGTCTGTTCTGGCCAGTTTCTCGTCTTCTTTCCTTTTTCATACTCGTCCTTTTCGCCTACCTCTGAGGCTTCTCCAATATTATAGCAATCTAGTATTCTAGTATCATTTCTCGGCTTACAAGCTCGACACTTACAATTATTTCCCTGGCGGTTTTCCTTCCCGTCAGCGATTGATCGAATCCTGTCATCCCTGGCGCATTCGTACACATCCTCCTAATTCAACAGTCTTGATCAGCCTATCTGCGAACAAGTGCCACACCATTCAGTTATTTCAAGGAATTTGTCTCGATCTAGGTATTTATCTCCTGTTACAGCCGATCCTCGCCACCGCTCCAGATCCGATCTCGTCACATCTTCCCTGTCGCGCAGTAGAACTTCCTCTTGTTCTCTTTTGCTTCGTCTCCATCATCCTGCTTCTCGCGAGCTTCTTATCCCCCTCGACATCAACCGCCTTCTTTTCTCGTGGGGGTTGGGTGACACCCTTGGTGATCTCCGCGTGGTCCTTCACCGTCCTGACGGGCTGCTTGTTGGTTAGTACCTGGACTGAACTACAGCTGCCGGGTTCCAGTTGTATTGCATTGCGATATACTATCGTCCCCCACGACCCGCCCCTTGTACTATCTCGTTACACAACTCGTCCTTGCGTTTGTGTCTAGAAACACAAGCTGATCGAGAGAGTGTTACGCGCTGCGAAGTGGTGCCGCTGCTCGTACTTACCTGTTGTCTTGGACTTGAATTTCAAAGTCTTTGAGAGTGCCATCCTAGTGTGACAGCTGTTGATGGCGAGCCTTTTGTCACGGCAGCACTTGGCCAATATCAACATGCCTACCTCGGGTCCGGCCTCGCTGAATGATTTCCAGTTTACATTCAACTGTTCATCTTCGAACTCAGCAAAGAATAGTTTTATCGAGCCTGACGTATGTAATCCTGAATCTCCGATAAAATTTTATTTCCTGCTCGCAAGCCTTGAACTGCTCATGTGCTAATTTCTCACGACCTTCTCAGCCTGATGCACAAGACATGTAAGTTCTGAATCACATCCGTTCAAACAGAAGCAACTGGCTGATTCTCGACAGATCAGACTCCGAGTCTTTGACAGATAGTGTGCAGAATTTTCCCGAAGAGTTTGGTCGCACATATCACGCCTATCAGGCTGGCTGCAAGTAGCATGCTCAGTTGGTGGTTCCGCGATCGACTAACACGTTTCTAGCCTATGCCTTCCCGAATGATAAACTCGAGCGCGAACGTTTAGATCTCCAAAATGAAGCCTTAGTCACATTATTTGGTGGCCGCCTCTACTTCGCCCCCCTATCAAAGAAGACTCCCCCGCGTAGCATGCTCGACATTGCCACAGGCACAGGAGACTGGGCCATCAAAATGGGGGACATGTTTCCTGACGCTGAAGTCATTGCGACGGACCTCTCACCTATACAACCTAGAAATGTTCCTCCGAACGTCAGCTTCTATGTAGAGGACTCGTATGTCATGACGTTGTACCCTTGGCTATACTTATAAACTGACACTCTGCTTGTAGCTCTCAACCTTGGGATTATTCTCACCCATTCGATTATATCCACACTCGCGTAACATCAGGTTGTTGGTCGTCATTCAGACACCAGATTGCCGAGCAAGCTTTCGAAAACTTGACCCCCGGTGGATGGTTCGAGTCGCAGGAGTTTGATGCGAATTTTCAATGCGACGATGGCACCTTGAACCCAGAAGGCCCTCTGGCCACTTGGATCAAGGACCTCAGAATAGCTTCAGCATCCATGGACCGTCCACTAGATGTTGCCGCCAACGCACGCGAGGCCTATGCTCAGGCTGGCTTCGTTGACATCAAAGAACATATTTTTAAGATGCCTTTGAATGGTTGGCCCAAAGACGAAAGGTTGAAAGCCCTGGGTCGTATGTGGGAGAGGAACTTTCTCATGGGTCTAAGCGGATTTTCGTTCACCCTGCTCAATCGTGTATTCAACCGAACTCCTGCTCAAATCGAGGTGAGTTGGACTATACGTCGCCCACAGAGACGATGAAGAAGAAGAAGAAGAAGAAGAAGAACGTTTGCGTACTAACGAATAGAAGGTGTCACTGGTGGATGTGCGGCGAGAGCTCATGAACACAAGCATCCACGCCTATTTGCCAATTCACGTCGTTGTAGGCCGAAAGCCGTTCCCTGGTGAGGGACCTGTACCTTCGTCTTTCAACATTTGAAAGAATGGACTTGAATTTTCTCAAGAACTGTGTCCATTTCTTGGTCCGCAATGTCCTTAAAGAATCGTTTATACGTCTCTTGCGACGAAGTGGGGGAAGTGGTGTACCAGCGCGTTTGGCAAGCCGACTTTATTTTGTTAGACGCTCGTCGTCATGATACCCTGAGAGAGAAGTAGAAAAGATATGTGATTGATTTATTTACAGCTCGCACGGTGCTAGACTGACATATTTCGTGACATGATGGGATCGGGGGAGTATGAGTTGATTCACTCCCGTGACAAAATAATACAGTTGAAACGGGCCCATATTCAAACGTTGTATACTACGCTTGTATTGTAGACCAAAAGTGAGTTCAAGAGTCGTTTTGGTCTTCAGCTTCAGAGTTTTGAGCGGTGGTACCATTGGTGTAGCCATTGTGACTGGAGGTCTCATCAGTCTCTTCACTTTCAGTCCAGGAAGGGTTAGAATCATCATGCTGTTGTCTAACAAGCCATTCAAGCTCGCATGCTTGATCCTGTGGCAACAGGTCCCGCAAGCCATCCCCGGAGAGGAACTGGTGATCGCAATACTCGAAACCGGGCACCACCGTCTCCGAAATGAGAAGGCCTTCAGTAGTATCCTCAGCGCCCTGCGAATCTTGATTGGGAAGGAGATAGCTGGCCTTCCAGACATCGCCCTCGACTATCCACTGCAGACGTTCACCATTCTCGATAGCCTGTCCGACGACGAATGTCTCAACACGGCCACTAGGGTGGATGAGGACGTAACGACCGCGACCACGGTGAAGGGTGTGGACGACACGGCTGCGATTTCGGTGGAAAGCACCCCGGGGGCGACGAGGTGAGAGGAAATAGAAAATTGTAGTCGAGAGACGACGGATAGCTGAGTCGAAGCCTGGACGGTCAGGGCCAGCGAGGGTGATGGTTTCAGAAGACAGGACTTCTGGAGGGTAAGGAGAGGCGATAGTGGTCGGAGCCGTATCCGTTTGGGCAAAATAACCGCCCTCGATGTGCTCCTCTAAAGAGAGCGTACGGATGATACTCTTTGTCTTTAGAGGTTCGGGCTCGTCAGAGGGTGAGAAGATGGGCTTGAGGGAGGCCAGGGCTGGACTCTTTTTATCGATATATTCGCCCATGATCATTAATTAATTGTACTTGTTATAATATGAATGTTCAAGAAAGAGTCTTTTTGGTCTATAACAGAAAGAATCCCTGTGGGATACAAAACTGAAAAGTGACCCTTTCTGATTCTTTATCTGTTTCAAGTCATCAGCGGACGTGCATGATAAGGGGAGGTTAGTGAGATATACTGACATGTAGAAAGGCAGAGAGTAGTGATGATTCGTCAGCCACCAAAAGAGATATTATAAATCCAGATAAAAAGAAGCTTTCATCGGGACATTACAGAGAGTAAGCGGTGAATCAAGAATGTCGTAGTGTCTGACAGATGGGATGCTGATGATGTTGGACCTAGTGATGAGGCATGGAAAGATTGGATGAAAGGACTACGAGAGAGGGTTGCCAAGTGTCGAATGGGAGATTGGATGACAGAAAAATGACAAGCAACATTGAGAGAGAGAAAAAAAAGATGGGTTGCTTCTTTAAAATAGCTTGAAGAAAAAAAAAATAGAGGAATCTAGCATCATTATCATTATCAGTGCCAGTGCCGGTCAGTGACGTTATCATGTTTTCAAGGACGTTCCCGTGTCTGGCGTAGACTTTTGGAGCCCTAACACTGATAAGCAGACCTCCATGTTGTTATGAATCCTGATGAGATTGAAGAAAGTTATTTCGGTGGGATCTCAGAAACGTGAAATTCCGAATGATGGCGGATTCTCGTTTAAAGAAGCTCATGAGTTTTTGTGTAAAGTTGAGTGTGACGTCTCTGCCGTCTTCCAGTCACGTCTGAAGCGTGTCGCTTCTTCGGACGTTAGGGAGCCGGCAGGTGGTATCGTGCTGTCTTTAGTGGACCTGTAGGCTGTGTTTTGTATACCTATGTACAGTACCCAGGTACTTAGTTAGTAATGGAGGTGCCTGAAGCCATTGTGTGCCACAGGGCCCTGTCACAGCCACACTTCCAATTCCCGCAGAAGCTTCCACTAGTCCCGGCCCCAGTGGAATGATAGCCTAAAATGGGCTTATTCGGGTCCATGAGCCAACGACATGCTCGGTCTCTTCCATGACGCAAGCGCGCTCTGGGAGCTTATGGCTGGCATTTGCACAACTTCAAACCCATTTATTGTCCGAGACAGAAGGAACTAGGCTGCATCACCAGAACACGACAGGCTCAACTAGCAACCTTCGCTTCAGCCTTTCGCTCCTTGGCCTGCTCGTCTAACCCAAGGCACAACGGGAACTTCCGTCACTCTTTTTCTTCGCTTCTTCTGCGAATTATTCCGAGACAGAGGTCCTTGACAGTCAGTCATGTCCACTCCTCGTCTGCTCATGCGATCAATCCCCAGAGTGCTCCAACCACCGTCTCGTCCGGCTCTTGTCCTCACCCGCCGTACAACACTGTCGAACCGATGCCAGCGCCGACTCATATCCAGATGCAGCGTCCGGCTTGCGCAACACCATCACAACCAAGACCTTCGTGATCGCTTACTACAAAAGGCCCGACGTCATGTGCCGGATCATGTCGTCGACGGCCTCGCACGGGCGAAGGTCAACGATAATGACAATGCTCGACTAGTTGTCCTTGCGACTGTTTTAGCCGCCATTGGCTTCTACTTCTACAATTCACAGACAGTGCCCGTCACGGGTCGTCGACGCTTCAATTTCTTGTCCGATGCCATGGTTGCGCGGGCCCATGCAAAAGCTGCCGAAGCCATCATTGAGCAGGTTAGGGCTCAGGGTGGTCATCTCTTGCCTGATTGGGATCCTCGGACCATTTCTGTCAAGAGAGTTATGAAACGTCTGATTCCTGTGAGCGGAATGGCTGATCTTGATTGGGAGATCTTTGTCATTGCCGATAACCGTTCGTCACTCTACCGTTGTCGTGACGCGTAGCCGTAAGCTGACATAGTCTAATACAGGCACCGCGAATGCCTTTGTACTCCCAGGAGGCAAGGTTTTCGTCCACAGCGGTATTCTCAACGTTTGTCGTAACGAGGATGCGCTTGCTGCAGTGCTGGGACACGAGATTGCCCACAACACTGCGTCACATGCCGCCGAACGGCTCTCTGCCGCCTGGGTGGGCAATTTAACGGTTGGCAGCTTATTCTTTCTATCTGGCGCACTCTCAGGCCTGGCGCTATTTGGCCTCTGGAATTTCATAGGAGGCTACTATCTACAGGACCTGCTCGTCTACCTTCCAATGGGAAGACAGCAAGAGAGTGAAGCTGATTATATCGGGCTGATGATGATGGCCGAAGCATGTTATGACCCACGTGCAGCCATTGGTTTCTGGCAGAGAATGGAGATGATTCAGAGAAGCGGAGGCCAAGAAGTACCCGAGATGCTGAGCACACATCCTTCGGTAAGTTAAGCGTGATTCAAATTTTGGCCTGGTGCTGTGTGAATATGCCAGGATCGTGTTGGCGATTACTGATGATCGATGACACACCCGAAACAGTATGAATAGTCTAGTGGTAGCAGTGACGACTAACGAGTTGCAGAACGAAACCCGAATATCCAAGATAAGTGAATGGATGCCGCATGCTCTTCAGAAAAGAGCCGAGAGTGACTGTCGAGGTACAGCTGCATTTGCAGATAGATTCCGACACGCGATGCGAAGAGGATACACCGAGGTTGTTGTCTAGACCTATAGCCTTTGTTGATGATCATCTTGCAGTCACTAATGCTGATAACAATCGGAGCCATTTATTTACGATCATTAGTCTACCAGTTGGGATGTTCAAACCTATGTATGCTTGTACATTGATAGTATTTGGGCTGGGCCTTAAGTGACGGACACGAACCTTGTTTTCCGGTGTGAAAGTGAATCAAATGGCAGTCCATTAGCCATGACACTGCCGCTGTATTCTAGCCGCGGAAGAAAAGGAAGTATATCATACTGGCAGTGATCGTCTGTTACTGTTCGTGATGATGAGACTCTATTTCAAAATCTCACATTCTTCAAAGTACCTAAGTAATAAAAATAAAGAGAAGAAGAAAAAAAGAGACCTGGTCAACCACCAACCTCCGAGGTAGCATCGGTCCATCACATCGTACCTTCCTTCCCCTGAAAGAGTTGCCAATCCCCTCGACGTGATAGGGCAAGTTCCCCGCAAAAGAGAATGACGTCGGCCCCAACTTCCCCGATTGCCTCGCTATTTCCTAGTGTGGAAATGCTGAGGGGTGGCTCCAAATGGTGCCATTTGAGCCAGCCATAGCGCTCTGGAGTAGGTGCAGGAGCGCAAAGCGGCGCTCGTGACCCCGTGTACCGAGGCTTAATCTGGGCTTGGGAACCGACCAAAACTTGGAGAAAGAGCTAATAAGAAAAAAAAAAAACCACCCTGGTGCCTTAGATCGGAGAGAATTCCTTTCTTATACTTTCATACGCTTCTCCTCTCTCATTTCGACTTGAACATCGTCCCTTGGCCACTCATATCTCTTCATTCAACAATCCGTCTCGTTCCAATCCTATCAACCATGGCTGAGAGCTACACAACCGCCGAGGTGAGCAAGCACAAGGATGAATCCAATGGTTACTGGATCATTGTCGAGAACGATGTCTACGATGTGACAAGTAAGTTCTACACCGTTTCCTTCCCAGCATCCAACTTCCCTAAACAATTTGCCAATTCTATGCCTCATCTTCATCTTGTCGCTGACCCAAACCCCCAGAGTTCCTGGAAGAACACCCCGGCGGCTCAAAGATCCTTAAGCGTTTCGCCGGTAAAAATGCCACCAAGGCTTTCTGGAAGTACCACAACAAGGAAGTTCTCGGCAAGTATGGCAAGGACCTCAAGATCGGTTCCGTTGGCGAGAGTGCCAAGTTGTAAGATGGACAAGACGGAAGGATCTTTGCTTCTACACGACACCGTGCCTTGAAGTGCTTATTGGAAAGAGAAGAGGTCCATGTACGTTCGGGTATGGTTTCGAATTTTGGGTTTTTGTTTCATGGCGCATATTGTCTTGAAGCGTGGCATGTGATACACGGACAGATATTCTATGGTTCTTATTTACGGCTAGAGGTAGAAAGGGGGAGGATTCTTTGAAGACACATCACCATTTTGGTTAAAGCTCAAGGTTAACCACAATAGATGACCGTGTTGGAGATGAAATGCACTCAATATCACTCAAGCTCTGCTGATTATTCTTCGCGGCTCCAATACGCTTTATCAACTATCGCAGGATTTCGGAGGTGGAGCCCGAAGACTTATCTCCATTCTATCTTCATTACGGCACAAAACACCCGACCGTTTTTCAATTGCTTACTGAAATGATCAAAAGGGGGATTGCGCTAGGTCTGAACGTTTTTTTATACCTCTAGACTGTGACTCATTAACATAAATCGCAGCTTTAGTTTCGTTTCGAATATAATCAATTCGTCTACAACTTTCTAGAAATCCATGAAACTTACAAATCCCATCATGAGCAACTTATTTGACCTTGACGCTCAACGGGCTCGCCTCTCCCGCCGCCTCACTTCCGGATCAGACTCGACAGTTGATTCTGGTCCAGCCCCGACTCTTCCACCAACCTCCGCCATCCGAGCTGCTGAAGCAGCGCTTGCTCAACCGGATTCGCCGTCTTGGCTCGCAGGTCTTCCCCAAGAGGATGTCTTCGGCCACATTGTTCAAGATATCGTCCCGGCATGTAATGGGCAGGCCGCTTCATCCCGCTATTATGGCTTCGTGACAGGAGGTACTCTTCCTCTTGCTGAATGGGCCGACAATGTTGTCTCTCGTCTGGACCAGAATGTTCAGGTGCATTTGCCTGACCAGACGGTTGCGACGGCCGTTGAAGACGCGGCACTCGCTATGGTAGCTGGTTTGCTTGGACTCGGGGAGTGGAAGGGGAGAACATTCACCACTGGGGCTACTGGCAGCAATGTGCTCGGCTTGGCATGTGGCAGAGAAGTCATCGTAGGTAAAAAGCTTGCCGAAGGTGAGAGCGTAGGTGAGATGGGGTTGCTGGCAGCCTGTCTCACGGCTGGTATCAAGGAACTTCAGATTCTCACCAGCGCTGGGCACAGCTCACTTGCCAAGGCTGCCAGTGTAGTCGGCTTCGGAAGGCGTTCGGTCAAGGAGTTGAAGCTTGACGACAAGGAGCCCTGGAGATTAGACATCCCGGCTCTGGAAAAGGAGCTACAGAAGCCAGACACGGCGAGTATCATCGCCTTGAGTGCCGGCGAGGTAAACACCGGACGCTTCTCGATAACAGGCATCGAAGAGATGCAGAAAGTCAGGGAGCTGGCTACCAAATACGGGGCTTGGATTCACATTGATGGAGGTAAGGTGATAGTCTCCTGTTACCAAACAACTCTGCTGATGAGAATAAATAGCTTTCGGTATCTTTGCTCGAGCACTACCTGGCCAAGACGAATTCAAACTGATTCGCAAGCGAACCGAGGGCGTTGAGCTTGCGGACAGCATCACAGTAGACGGGCATAAACTTCTCAACGTAGTAGGTTGCCGTCTTCATGTCAGTTGCCAAGCTCATTTCATACTAATTATGTGTGCCGCAGCCATACGATTGCGGCATGTTCTTTACAAAATCGCCTGCAACGCTACAAGCCATATTCACCAACCCCAACGCCGCATATCTTGCTTCCAATGCCCAGGCCACCATCCCCTCCCCTCTCAACATCGGGCTCGAAAACTCCCGCCGCTTCCGCGCTCTGCCAGTCTACGCCGTTCTCCTCAACGAGGGACGTCCTGGCATGGCCAATCTCCTATCCAACATGACAATTCTTTCCCGCAGAGTAGCTGCATTTATACGGGACTCGGAGCACTACGAGCTACTTCCCGATGAAGAGGCGAGCTTGGACGAGATCTTTATGATTGTCCTGTTCCGAGCCAAGGATCGTAGCTTGAACGACCAGTTGGTGGAGAAGATTAACGAGACGAGGCAGATGTATGTGAGCGGAACAAGCTGGAAGGGCGAGAAGGCGGTGCGAATGGCTGTTTCGAATTGGAAGGTGGATGTGTCAAAGGATTATGATGTCGTCATGTCGATTCTGACGCATGTCGCCGAGGGAAAGCAGTTTGATATTGAAGACTGCTAAAGAAGGGGGGTATATAAAGTCGGCGATTGAAGAGTAAAGTTAGAATTATCGTTTGTAGTTTCGAAGCGCCGTAGAATGATGGGAGGTTATGGTTCAGTTGATGTCGTGAAAAGGATCATTTTGGTCTCCAAAGTCGGGATGGACTGAACAGTCGCCCACCATATTCCCACAAGCCGTACAGTTCATTAGAAGAACAAGTCGAGAGATCTAACCAAACTTCTTTGAACCACCCTTGTTGGTCGTCTTCTTTCCAGCCTTCTTGCCCTGACCGATCAACTCAAGATGTCCCGCCCTCTCGCCGAGGAGCGCCTCCGTCCTGGCCGCCATGCCGCTCGTGAATTTCCTGTGGACCTTGTCGACGTTGGCCTTTGACTTCTTGGGCTTGTGGACCTTGGAGGCCTGTTTCTTGGAGTGGACGGCCTTGGGGGCGGTGGGACGTCCGAGGTTCTTTATCGTGCCTTGAGCCATTGTTACAGTTTGTTATGGGCGATTGTAGTTTCCGGCTATTTTCAAAAGCCTGGCAAGGGATTAAAGAGAAGAAAAAAAAAATGAGACATTCTCTGGTGGGATACTTTTCTGCTAGGCCTGACCGCCTAATCTTGATCTGATCTAGAACTCCTCGTGGGTACTGCCCCGTCTCTACAGCTACCTAGACTAGGTAGCAACAACTGACGCTAACTTAATTTGAAGACCTGGACGCAGGTCCCTTCATTAAGCATTTTTGCAGATGTACTTATCTTGTGATTACCTCCATGTCTATGTGCATTCTCATCACCTTATGATTGTAAACAGCGCTGATGTTTCAATTCTCCCATTCAAATGGTCAATTACAACCTCCACAATCCTCAATAATAGACAATCTACTTGGCTATTATATTGTTTATTGCTACTGCTCTACCTGAGAGCCCTGCCGAAGATACTCCAAAATAGCCAATGATCTATCCAACACGATCACAGGACGTCTAATCTCGGGCTGTACATGTTTACCATCCATCACCCCAACCGTCATCGTCATCTGTCTCCTTTGGCTTCATGTTGATCTTCTTCGCAACTACAGGCTTAGCAGCAGGTTTGGCTACTGGCTTCTTAGCGGTACTTGATTTCGTTAATCCCTTGGGCAAGGATTTGACTGCCGATTTCTTCTGTGACTGCGAGGCCAGCCAGCCCGCAAAGTCAGGTTCCCCATCGTCAAAGGGAGCTGCAGACGCTGCAGTCGTCGTGGTTGTGTCTTTGGTAGAGCTCGCAGCAGGACTGTCAAAGTCGTCATTCATATCACCCCATGAATCCCCGAACTCGTCATCATCTTTACTCGGTAGGAATGAATCTGCTACGATGCTAGCCGTGGTAGAAGAGTTTCGTGAAACCAATGGCGGCGGTGATGACACGGCCTGTCGATGAAGTGAAGACGCAGAGCTTGTGACCGGCCTCTTGGGCTCGAGGGTGGAAGGCGTCTCCGGTTTGGGTGAGGTGGCTGCTGTGTTCATCTCTCCAGCTGCCGTGGATAGTTTGTTGGTAAAGGAAGAAATGGCCCATCCCGCCCATCCAGAGCCAGTACCTTCGTTTGGCTGAGGCGTGCTCATTCGTGGTGCAGTTGCATCGGTCGCTTGTGGAGGAGGAAGAACGCTGTCTGGCATTGAAGCTGCAGCCTTGCGTATCTTCTGCAGATATACCTCCATAGTCTTGTTGGCCGAGTCCCGTATCATCTTCTCCTTGTCGATCAGTGACGGTGAAACCACAGGGATGACTTTGCATGCACTGTCCTCTTCTGTCATGTATTCAGCAGTGGCACTCAATGCCAACAGAGCAGCATTTCGGGCATGTACAAAGGGGTCACGCAGCGACCGAGTGAAGGCTGCAATGAGAACCTTGGAACGCGATGAGGTTCCCAGATGCTTGGCAATTTTGCCAAGGCAGATTGTTGTGTTTGTTCGGATACCGGGCTGCTCGTCATTCGCGGTTTTAGCAAGCTGTTTTAGCAAATCTCCATTGATGGTGCGGTCAGAAAGCTTAGTGATGATAACCAGAACTGATTTGAGTGTTTGTTCTCGGACAACGGGGGCAACATCGGTGAATCCGGTAATCTATATATCCGTTAGTCTGTGGTGAGGCTGCTACAATGGCATTGGTACAGACCAGCTGAGGAAATATTTTGTCGTTGACAATCTTTTGAGGCAATCGGTCGATCATTAGTGGTAAGTTGTCCAAAAGACACACTCGAATTGCTCTGTCTGGGTTCCCAAAGGACCGTATAATGAAGGGAATGACTTTTGAGTCAAATTCATCGTTGGATAGCTTGGTCGCAATCTTCAAAACCACGCCGACTGCCTTTGGACCACCACCGCCAAACTCTGCTGATTTCATCAACTCAGGCATGACCTTCATTTTGAAGAATTCTTCGGGAAAATCGTCGCTTAGCTGGCCCAAGCCCCTTGAATACCGTCAGTGCGTATTCCCATGACGAGAGTTCATGACCTACATGAGAAACTCTTCTCGCTCATCAGGTGCCTTGATATCCAGGTTATCAATGCCTTCTGTTAGTTTGATTAGGGGGCTGTCAAAGAAGGATCCAGTCCTGTTTCCTTGGTCTAGAAAGGCCCCGACACTGATGCGTGCTTTGGGATTTGCGTTGCATAGGCGTTTGTAGCTCGATTGCATAGAAGGGGGGATGTTCTTTGTGAGACCAGCTTGATCTGGTCCGCTGTAGTCACCATTGAAGGCCTCATAGATCAGGACGCCGAGGTTGAAAGAGTCGACTGCTGTATGGGGGTTCTTCTTGATGACTTCCCATCCGTCTCGGGCCAATTCTGGGGGTGCATAGCGTCCAGAATCTGGTAGCAGGCTCCCATACGTCTAGTGATGTTAGCATGGTCTTAGCTTCGCAGCAACAGATAGGAAACCAACATATATAACAGACTCATCGTCTTTGACACTGCTTAAAACTTCGAGTCCCCCCAGCTTCCACTCGCCACTTTCTGATGTATAAACTGAACCAACTTTGATGCCGCCGTGAATCGATGATGCATCATCGTTGATGAATTTGAGCGTTCGCTGTCTTTGTTAGGTTTGATGCATAGAAAGTTGACATGATTTCTTATTTCTTACCGCAACACTATGAAGACCCCATTTTATCGTTTCCGGATTCAAGCTCTTTCTTCGAACGTGCCATCGTAGGGGTACCACTCTCTCGGTCGCAATGTAGATGTAGGTTTCGGTCTGGAGAGCGAAGTCAGCCTCGCTCACTGTGGTTGCAGTTATATCGAAGTCTTACTTCTACGGCATCTAGGACTTTAATAACACCAGGGTGCCGTAATGTGCGTAGCTTTTTAAGTGCGTTCTTGGCTAGTGGAAGTAGGGATCGGTTGGCTGTGATATCGAAGGAGAAGATACTGCAGTTCGAACCGTCTTCCTGGGCAGAGGGTTAGTGTTTGAACGGCATTTAAGAGATTGCGCGGATTTCCATACCCTCTTGGTACCGTTGTACAGAGTCCAGATCGATTCATCGATATCAACCTTGTCGCCAAATGTGTATGGAAAGGGAGGACCTTTAGCGATGGCCGATGCCACAGCTGATTTGAGAAAGTCCATAACAAGTTATCGACAGTTGGAATCCCTGGTTCTTTGTCTACGGGTACCAAAGTTTGGGTTGGGAAGGGCTGGTTTCCGTTGTAGAATAGATGCCCTTAAAACCTTCAGGATCGCAACGTGTTGTATGGATTATGGATTATGACCCTCTAGCATGATTGATACCTGGATCTCTGAAGCTCCCCCGCGCTAGTACCTGATGGGCTTAAGTTGATTCTGTGGCTCTTTCCAGTTGTGGCTACCTACCTACAGCCCCTGATGGTGGAGACCCATGTTTGATAGTCTCATGTCAATGCATGGTAAAGTTGAATTTGGCGAGACGATAAAGTCAATGGACGTGGGAGTCTAGGATTAGATATCACGCGTTATAAAATTTCTTATTTCAAATCCCTTCCCAAATTCATCTTCCTTTTTCCTTCCTCTTTGAAAGGTTGCATCAATAAGGAGGTAGGTTACGTGAGGAACAAAGAGATACCCATGACAAATTACCTATGGGTAGCATTTCTGGTGTAAAACAGTAACAACTCATTATGTACAGTAAAACAACCAGAGTCCAAAACTACAAGCCTGATTCAACTTTCTTATACTGTAATTGTGCTGTCACTGTCACTGTCAGCTATGAGATAGTAATTTCTTTTGACCTTGTGTAACCTCTATCAAATCAGCTCCCAGCCTCAGCATCCCCTGCCGGCGCTTCGAGACCCATAATGATTGGCCGAAGCTCACTCTGGGCCTCTCGGCGGAACAAAAGTCCGCTTATTTACAACACATCATGCAGCTCTTTGTGTAAGGAAACAGCAAAAACAGAGCTTCGCCAACATGCAACATGCCCACAACCATTAATTTTGCTCGTCATTCAGCACGCTTGGACCAATAATCTGTAAGGGAGCCACATGTTGCCTGCTAACATGTCCCAACACAGCAGATGCAGCGAGCAGAGCAACGCGTGAAAGTGCACCTTTCCACAGCCTCGCCATGAACTTTTTCTCTTCTTCATCACCGTCCGCTTCGGCTGGATTGAGCAAGCACCTATTCTGTCAGTTCCCGAAACTGCTGAAGCTACTCTAGGTGACTCCTACTTGTGAACCGTGACACCGAGGGTTGAGCGTCAATATCCAACAACAACAACAACAATAGGAGCATCAGACAATACAGCTCATGTGTTCCATGAGCCCACCCATCTCACACGCGACCATTGATATTTGGTGTTTCTGAATTTTTGGGTGAGTCAACTATCCGATTTCATCAACACCACGTTACCACCTCCTCGAATGATGCCCATGGTAAAAGGTCTGACCGAATGGAACCCCTCTGGTCATACCGTCTCTCATCTTCGTTTCACCTACATACAAGATTGTTGTCCTGCGATTTTTTATTTTCGCATCATGGCCTTCAACCTTTCGGCCCCGAACCTGCATACTCTTCCGCAAACCATTCGCGCTGGAAGAGTTTTCGGAGGCGAGCACATCATGACCTTTTCTGTCGCAACATGGAGTCTTATTCCTCATTTTCACAACGGACATAGACCAAAGGCAGTGACTCACACGCGTGCAGCAGGCACACGTCTGCTGCTCGAGAAACGGTAGATGGGTGGTGGTGTAGCCGCTGAGGTTCCTAGCTTGATGGCTATGCAAACTGAAAAGATCTGACTCGAACTATCGCAAAACATGGAAATGTCTGGGAAATCAACAGGAGAATCTTACTCACCAAGTCACTCTAGGTAATTCTCCAATCACATCCGGGTTCCATTGACTTTGGTTCGGACACGATATATATCAGACGCCCTGCTGGCTTAGGACCTACCGTCCAGTCTCTGCCCTCGAGTATGCGAATCTTGTTCAGAGGTTTTGAAGGCAGGCACCACAAGTGCAAACGCTCCTAGAACACCCCCGCCTCCCTATCTTGGTTTTAAGATGCGTGCTCAGGCAGGAGCCATTAACATCGGTGAGAGATGTGTTGCGTCCGATTGTCAACGCATCATCTTGTTCAGAGACTCTCAGTTCTGTGCAGAACACCGACAGAAGACTACTACCGATGGTTCCTATAGCAATGCGCCGACCGAGCTAAACTCTCTGGACACTTCACATGCACTTAAGCGTCGAAGTTTCGCCAGAAGAGGTCACCGACGCCTTCGCTTAATGTCTACCAGATGCTCGTCAACAAATCCACCTTCCAGAGACCATTCTAATGCCTTGGTCTCCAGCCATGGTGTTTCAAGTTCAAGTTCAAGTTCAAGTTCAAGTTCAAGCTCAAGTTCAAGTTCTGAGAGACAATTATCAAGAACTCATCTTCATAGTCGCCTTCAAGACATGAGATCCACAGCTTCAACAAGCCCGCTCCTGTCGTCTTCGAATAACGGAGGAGGATCTCCAGGTTACGTTACGATGGACGTCCCTTGCAAGATGCCATCTTCCACATCTGCACATTCTAGATTGCAACCTGGCACCCAAAACACTAGAGATGGGTCTACATCTAACATTAAAGACCCGACTCACTCGCATAGATTGCCCGTGGACGTTTCGGTAGCAGCCTTGAAGAAAATCGAAATACAACAAACAATATCTCAAACAACCGAGGTCAAACGTGCACCTATTGCACTCATGGGGCTAAAGGATGATTCACAGCACTCATCAACTGTGGCTACCAATACTAAATCAATAACGCAGGTGTCTGTCCCCGTCGAGCTATCACCTGCCGAGTTGGTATGCGCTCAGAAGCGCAAACATAACATTGATCCCAAAAACATTGGCTGTCCACCAGAACCATGTACTCTTCTCGTTCGAACGAACAACATCGAAGCGAAATCGCAAGCGATTCATGGCAAAAAAGATGCTAAGAGCTTGAGGCCGTCTTGCCACCAATCGATACCATTGAAGAAAGTGATCAAGAGAAACGAGTTTGTACCGTCACTTGGACTCGAAAAACCATCACAGGATGAAGTATCCGAAATTAGTGACTCCGACATGCCTGACTCGAGCGAGACGGATAGTGACTGTCATGCAATCTCTCCAGGCATTTCGGGCAACAAAACAGAATCAACTAGCAGTCGCTTGGGCAAAGCCACCCCGGTTCCACACACTATGACTAGTCAAGAAAAATGGATGGCCACATGGGCAGCCAGGTTCGACTCTGTTGCTTTTGATAGCGCTATCTATCAGCAGTCTGACCTACAGCCGCCCGAAAATGTTGTCATAGAGAAGCTTGTCCGTCAAAAATCCAAGGCTGCAAGCGAAAATAGGCTGTTTTTACGTGTGAACCCTGTTATTCACACAACGCATAATCGATCGCAGAAATGGCATGCGATGAAGTCTCGCGAGATCGCCCAGCGACCCAAACAAAAAGCCTGGTTCGGCAAAGTTCAGGAGAGGAAGAAATGGCTGAGAGCCCAAGAGATTCAACAGGAAGAAGCCCGTCAAAGAGCTGTGAAAACTGGAAAGGTACCTCGTTACGAGGAGCCATCACCGCGAAGTTGTAAACCCTTGATCGATTTTGAAAGCGTGCCAGAGGACGAGTTGCCAGAGGATGTTCTCAAGAACCCAGCATGGAAGTCGGCATGTGCCTACTTTCGCAAATCCAATAGCGACGCCCTCCGTCGGCAACTCCGGCATGACAGCGTGCAGGAAACAGAACGCTTCTTCAGAAAGGAATTCCAAAAATCCTTCCTTTAACAACAGGCGCAGATTTGTCCTACATTCAAGGGTGTCTAAGGCGCATTTATAGATCGAATAGAATTATCTTTCAGGGGGCAACCTGTCAAAACACTTGTCTCTTGGCTCGGATCATATTTCAGATAGATGGGTCAATCTTGTCTAAGCTGCGGGAAGATGCATTGACTTTACTCGAGATGGTTAGATTAAAAAAGCCAGTGCTGAATTGAATTAATACAAAGATAGAACGCAGGGTAGTTAAGATGAAATAAATAAACTGGTATTGCGGTTGCTTGTGTACATACAATCAATCTATCACTCCGACATTTTGTCCTGCCCCAAAACGCCTCATTCATTTTCGACCCTCAATCCAGTAAAGGTCTTGATTTTCCAACAAAACATGATATATCCATTTCCCCCAGATTTTTACGCACCCTTGGACAGGAGGTTGAGCGCGCTACCGGCGAGGATGAAACCAGCCTGGTCCTTGGTGACAGCATGCTTGGTGGGGATGAGAATCTCCTCTCCTGATGCCTTCTTGACGCGAAGCTGGACGTCACCGCGACCCTGATTCTGGAGCATCTCGTAGAGGCCAACGGTGGAAACCTCGTCGCCAGCGTTGATCTTGTCGTAGTCGGCCTCATTCTCAAAAGTCAGGGGCACGACACCCTGCTTCTTGAGGTTGGTCTCGTGGATACGGGCAAAGGACTTTGTGAGGACGACGCGGGCGCCGAGGTAGCGGGGTTGGAGAGCGGCGTGCTCACGGGCGGAACCTTCACCGTAGTTGTGCTCAGCGACGACGAGCCACTCCTGGCCGCGGTTCTTCCATAGCTCTCCGAGTTCGGGGATGGTGTGCTTGGAGCCGTCGAGGTCGTAGGCGACGTTGACCTCATTGGTCTCGGCGTTGATGGCTGTGTTGAGGGTGTTGGTGCTGATGTTGGGCAGGTGGCCCTTGTACTTGAGCCAGGGGCCGGCTGCAGAGATGGTGTCGGTGGTGCACTTTCCAGTGACCTTGACTAGGACACGGAGGCCAGAGAGATCAGAGTTGGGGAAGGGAGGGAAAGGGTCCAGGAAGGCGAGTCGCTCCGAGGTGGGGGAGATGGCGATCTGGGTGTTAGGGTCGGGATCCTGGGACAGGACGCCGAGGGAGGACTCTCCCGACTCGAAGGGGGTCTGGGGACCCTCAAGACCTTGAGGAGGAGCAAACTTGAAGTCCTTGCCGTCAGGGGTCTTGAGCGAGTCGGTGACGGGGTTGAAGGTGGTGGATCCAGCGAAAGCCATAGCGGTAACGATCTCGGGAGAGGCGAGGAAGTTCATGGTATCAGGGTTGCCGTCGTTGCGACCACGGAAGTTACGATTATATGAGGTCAGGATGGCGTTGCTCGTGCCCTTGGTGACGCCGTCTTGTCTCTGCCACTGGCCGATACAAGGGCCGCAAGCGTTAGATAGGACAATTCCACCAGCTTCCTCGAAAGTCTCGAGGGTGCCGTCGCGCTCGAGGGTGGCGCGAATCTGTTCACTTCCGGGAGTGATGTAAAAGTCGGAAGCAGGCTTGAGGCCGGCCTTCTTGGCATCCTTGAGGAGACTTTCGACTCGGGTCATATCCTCGTAGGAACTGTTGGTGCAGCTTCCAATGAGACCAGCAGAGAGCTTCTCAGGCCACTGCTGGTCTTTGACGACATCTTTGAACTTGGAAAGAGGAGTGGCCAGGTCGGGAGTGAAGGGACCATTAATGTGAGGTTCAAGTGTAGAGAGGTCAATAGTGATAAGCTGGTCGTACTCGGCACCCTCGTCGGCCTTGAATCGCCACTGGGCATCGGAGTTGGCACTGTTGCCGGCGAAGCTCTCGAGAGCTCGGATGTTGTCGTTCGCTTGAGATCGTCGAGTCGAATCCAGGTATCGGGCGGTGGCCTGGGTGTAGGGGAAGATAGAAGTCGTAGCGCCAACCTCGGCTTGAAGTAAATCAGCAACCAAATCAAATCACGACAAGGCTTGGGTCCAGCTAAACTTACCTCCCATGTTAGTAATGGTGGCCATGCCGGTTGCGCTCAGGGTGTCAACACCCTCGCCAAAGTACTCAATGATCGAGCCTGTACCACCACGGACGGTCAATTCACCGGCCAGGCGAAGAATAACATCCTTAGGAGAAGCCCAGTTGCTCAGCTTGCCAACAAGCTTCACGCCCAGAATCTTGGGGGCCTTGAGCTCCCAGGGGGCACCCACGAGAGCCTCGACAGCGTCAGCGCCACCAACACCAATTGTCACTGTGCAGAGACCACCAGCATTAGGGCTGTGAGAATCAGTTCCAAGCATCATGAGACCGGGGAGAGCATAGTTCTCAAGAACGGTCTGATGAATGATGCCAGCACCAGGGGGCCAGAAGTCCATTCCGTATTTACGTGCTGCAGACTCAAGGAAGTCGAAAACCTCCTTGTTAGTCTGGATACCAGCTTCTAAATCATCCGCAGCACCCTTGGAACCAACAATCAAGTGATCACAGTGGATACTAGCAGGAATAGCGGGCTTGGCTAGGTTGCAGGACATGAACTGCAGCAGAGCCATCTGGGCGGAAGCATCCTGCATGTTGACTCGGTCAGGCTTGAGACGCAAGTTGGCGTTTCCACGAATGTTGCGTCCATTATTGGTGTTTGTGAGCAGAGATTCCTCGACATTGTCAAGATGACTGTAGAGGATCTTCTCGGCGAGTGTAAGGCGCTGCTGGCCAAGCACACGGCGGACATCGGTGTACTTAGTGTAGAGCTTCTCGTAGGTGGGGGGCAGAGACTTGACACTGGAAAACTCTCGTCGGGACTCTCTCCTCGCAGCGAGGGCAGCGGCTGATCGAATGGCACTGGGGCCGGCACGTCGTAGGAGTTGCTGGGGCGAGGAGTTAGCTCATGAAGCATTGGAGGGTTGAGCAAGATAGTGAGGGCGACTGATATGCTAAACTGCAAAACATACCGTCATGGCACCACCTGAGCGGCTAGCAATTTCTATTGAAGCCATGATTCACACAATCGACGGAGTGTGAGACAGAAAAGAACAAAAAAAAAAAGAAGCAAAGTGTGACTCCCTCTTCTGTCGTTAGGGAATTGATGTCCGTGGGGACGGGCTTGGAATTTCAGTGGGGGCGAGTTCGGGGGAAATTTTTGGTCAATTGTAAATTGGCAGGAGCGGATTGGAGTGTGCTTGCCGAATCTGGGGGATTGTGGGGACGAACGGGACTCCACAACCGCCGACGACCGGCCATTCTGAGAACCATCAAAACATCTTCAACTCGATCCAACCAAGCAAAAGCAAAAAGGAGAGGGAAAAAAACAGAAGGGGAATAGAAAGAAAAAGAAAGAGAAGGTGTAATGATGGTTGTGAGCCATTTAACTTGGACGAACAGGGAATCGAACCCTGGACCACTCCCATGCTGTTAATCCAGAAGAGTGAATTATGCTAAGGGAGTATTATACCACTAAACCATTCGCCCAGAATGCTTTGTAATTGGTTGAAGGATGCTATGCAAAACATCCTCAAGAACCGCCAGAACACCTATCGAGAGACCCAAGAGCCCAAAAGTACCCAGAAATTCATCCTTCGGTTCTATGACACCACAAGTTTCAAAGGCATCTGAAGTAGATGAATTACCCTATCATAACATGACCTTCATTCTTAACCTTGTCCTTGGCTATCAACGAAATCAACCATAACTACCTGCCCATTTTATACACTTTCCATCAGCATTAATAGTTCTCCATCTTTCTAATAAACAGCCACTCCATCAGCATCCTCGAGCCACAACGTCGCCAGATCTTTCGAAAGTGCTAGCCGAAGTTTCCTCAACACATCCGCCCCCTTCGTAGATGCTAGCCAGCCCTTCCTCCAGTCCCACCCTCTCTGCACCTTACCACTTGCAGCTACTGACTTGTGCAGGTGGTTGACGAGCATGGAGCTGCCAGTCATCATGTAGCTGCTTCCACTGAGGGCATTTGTTGACTTCTGCATTAAATCTGCTGGCGTTGAGCCCTTGAGACCCTGACCAGAGGCCAAGACGAGCTGGAAGAATTCGTCGCAGGCAGAGTACACTCGATCGCCTACTGTCTGAAGATCCTCAATGGCCTTGAGCAGAACATCGATATGGTGCAGGGTAACGACCGCAGGTGACTGGTTGACGAATACAGTAGCCTCTGCCAGCAGCGCGAGCAAGAAATCCTCGCTCACTACCGCATCTCGTGTGTCATCATAAAGGCCACCACGTATGTTATCGTCAGAGCTCGAGATGACTGCCACAAGAGCCGAGGCTGCCTGCTTCTTGAGCTTGAGCGCCCTGGATGGTGAGATGTCCTCAAGTTGCTCCGAGTCGCGGATTTCGTAGAACTTGCGTAGTGTTGCGTAACCACTCAGCATGCGACCCAGGAGCTGAGCGGCCTCCAAGTCCTGCTTAGCCCGCTTCTCCAGGGTATCTGTGCGCTTGCGCAATAAGTCGCTAAGCTCCGAATCGAGATCCTTCTCCGCGGGATACACTGTTGACTGGACAAGAGAGTATGAGATAAGAAGGTTGAGAACTTCGCGGACTTTATCGGGCTGGTGAGACAAGGCGTAGTACCAGAGAGCCTCGCCATATCGGTGAGACTGCTTGGATAAGATTTCCGCAAATGTCTAGAACCGTGGTCAGTATACATAGTGTGATAGGGGCTACAGCCAGTCTTAGTTACCTCGGCAGTTTCTTCAGCATAGTTGATCATGCCAAGATCGTTCAGAATCCTCCAAATTTTGTCAACCGTCTGGCTCGAGTTCTCGTCCAGTGTGTTCAGCAGATCCTTCAGTAATTCACCCACAGTCTCTTCTGACCTTTCTGGCGAGTCCATACGACCCAGTACTTGGATGGCCATCTCCCACCCGTCACGCTCAGGAGATAGATTCTCAATGCCGGCGAGCTCTCTGGCATAGAGAATAAGTGAAGTATCCTTTATACCTTGCATCTCGTCTGGACCTGGCTGCGAAACACCAAGCAAGGCAAGATCATCCATATCCAGACTGTCCGTTGGGAATGGTGTAGACACCTCTGGAGCGGGCAGCCATCCGCCAAGGGATGCCACCTCGGCCACTGTGCAAGCAATGGGGAGAGACCAAGTTCTGAGGAAGCCAAGCACAGCGTTGACGTTACCTTCGAAAGCCGATGCTATCGCGATCTCGACAGGATTCATAGCGTTGGGGTTCAGATCCGAATCGATGACCATGTGGAAGACCGTGGCGAGTCGTTCGAAGTAATCCTCTGTGCTGTTGTTTCGGGATAAGCTACGGGGGTTCTGAGATTGTGAAAGTCGCAGTGTCTTGCGCTGCTGGTTGCCGTCATCCCACCATCCGAAGAGGCCAATGGTAGCCTCGCACCAGTCCTGAGCCACGTCCATGATGGCCTCATGGTTTCCTAGGACGATGCCATAGATGGTCTGCAGGTTTTCGTAGACGTCCCAGGGTATCTGACTTGACGCTTTCCTCGCCATGGTGGATAATGACTGAGATTGAGGCAGGAGGTCATCATCGAGGAGACCTTGAGATTCCTGGTCTTTGCCCTCAGCGAAGAGTGTCAACCGGTTCAGAGCACCACGAGCTTGGATGCGGAACAAGGTCCAATTGCTATCCCAGATGTCCCACTCTGATCTCGTAGCTGGGCACTGATCCAAGATCTCGCAAGCAGCAGCAGCAAATCGTTTTACATTTTCCAAGGCCTTACCCGTATACAACTTGTCGCCAAGAGGGCCTCGGCGAACATGCTCCCATCCAGCCTCCTTCAGCAGCTTGGAAGCGTTGCCAACGTCTCCACGGAGCAGAGTGCATCGAACTGTCTGCCAGAAAAGGGCATGACAAGCCGGACTTGGGTTGTAACGGCTAACATCACGCACCTGGTCGGGATAGAGGTTGTGGTTCGTCTGCATCCAGTCGAAAAGGACTTCAGGGAGAGGTGGTGTCTTTTCATCGTCGGTATCGGTATCGAATCGGGTATGGTGCATTCGGAGGATCAGATTGGCTACATAGGCCGCCTTCTCAAATGGTTCTGCATGAGGTCCTGGGCCGATCGTTGCAAGATCCTCACCTTCTGGGGCAGGAAGCATAAGCGCATATTGGTTCCAGAGCTCCACAAGGCGATAGGTGATGTTGGCAAGGGAATTGTCCAATTTTTCAACATCGTCCTCGGGACCAACTCCTTCCTGGTAAAGTCGACACACGAGCTCCTCGGTCTTAAGTAGCAGGTCCGCAGGCTCAGTGATTCGTGCAGGTTCTTGTTGCGTGTAAATGTTCTTGGCAATCGAAGCAAATTGGAAATCCTGCTTTCTCGCAGTTGTTCCAAAGTGAGCGGATGATTGCCTATAAAAATCCTCGGCCTCTCTCCGTACTCGAGCGGTTGCGGCAGGCGTGTTGAGCATCATCAGATCCGACTCATCCCCAATGATAGGCTGGCCATAGAGGCGATCGTCATGTCGCATGTTGAGAAACATATCCGGTTCCTCTGAGCCTTCTCGTTCATATCCTTCCTGGTCTTCATCCTCGTCCATTTCTTCCTCTTCCTCCTCCTCCTCCTCCTCTTCCCCCGCTATATCTTGGTCGATGTATCGTTCAATCTCTGCCTCCACTTCATCTTCTTCGTACTCGTCGTTGGGAGCCAGAGACGTTCGGAAGAGACTTCCACGAGGCTGAGGTAATTCGAACTCACCCTCGGCGTCTTCATCTTCAACGCCTTCCCCCTCTTCCTCATCCTCTTCTTCATCTGCAACGTTGAATTGACGGCTTAGGCCTGACGGTTGTCGCCCTCTAATGGAGCGACCAAGCGGGTTGCTGGAAGGGCTCGCGCGGCCGAAGAGATTTTTTCCGGAATTTGTAGGAGGTGCACCAAAGCTAAATGGCTTGTGCTCAGACGTGCCGCGCATGATGGAACTACCCATAAATGAAGCGGTAGGCGCGCCGGCGGGAGTGAAGGAGGCAGCTGAAGAGGGTGGCGGTCCAGCAGGTGTTGTCGAAGGATTGTCGGCGAGAAAGGAGTGGCCAGTGCCATATTGATTGCGATCGGGTGTTGACGGTGCTGGGCTGTTGGGAGGGCTAGAGTCGGGAACCACGAATCGATGCGCCATGATGGGAAGCTGTTGAGCTACGAGAGCTCCCTAGACGTCGAAAGATTCGCTATCGTATGAGTAGACAATGGATGAAAAGATGTTTTCACTACACACTCTGTCGTAAAAGCAGACTCTTTTTCCGTATTCGAGCTGGTACACTTTTGAACGTGGTGAGGTGAATGATTGATGGATTTTTTTAGCGAAGCTACCTGTGCTGCTCTGCCTGACGCGCCTGGATATTTTTTTGGAGCTATCGCGCTGGGCAACGAATGACCGGTGTTTAGCCGACACTCACCGAGCCCATTCTCAGGGCTTCACCTTGGATGCATATCGGTGAGCCATAACTGGCATGTCTTGTGAGAACGGCCCAGCTAGCCAAACTGTACCTATTTTTACAACATTGTGAAGGGGGTGTTTGTTAAAGCTGCAGCCACTGTCTCATCCCGATCACGAAGGCGCTGCTTGCTTTACACTCAATGAAGGAGAAAATGCAAAAACAATTGCAACTACAAAGACTTGCTATCATGTACTTCATTCTCTATAAGGTGGTTTTGAAAGAACCATCTGGGACAATTTGCACCATCCCGCACGTTTATATAATCGAATATGGGCAAAAGTCAGCAAACGCAGCATTATCTTGCGTCCCAAACTCCACAAGTCCATCTCTCGAACAGTCTAGTCTATTCGGCGGCTTGGCTTTGATAACGATTCTGACTCATTCACCGTAAAGAAAAGACCAAAAAGAGTGATTATACGACGCTTGTCCTTATCCAGGCGGACACTGAACTTCTTTCATGCCGAAGTTCGGGATATCTCATCTTTGCTCCGTGCCCACTTCTTCATTCTTCTGGATTGCACAAGGTACTCACTCTACCTCTACCTCTGCCCAAGAAAAAGCATAGGTCGGGTACAATGTCCCGATTGGTAGAAGTATCTATCTCATTGGTGATGCTGAGAAATCATCCTGTCCTCATTCCCCACAACCTTAGCTAGGGGTCCAATAAACAACGACTATTGAATAAGGTATACCAAGGTTAAGCCCGCACTACGTAAGAACTGCCGGGCTAATTTTCCTGTGCAACCCAGCTGCCAACCAGTGAGTGTGGGTACGGTCTTGTCTGGCTGGTTAGGAGTTACTGGTTGCGGGGTAGATGTGCCCGCCTCACGGAGCTCCTCGGGGATCGGAATCTTGGGAGCTACACGTCAACTGCCCTTATAAACCGCCGCGTACTTCGGTCCATTCCGTCACCAGTCTCACACTTGCCTCTCATACCCCCTCTTCTGCTGTCAACTTTTTGTTTTCAGTTCAATTCATTGTTTCGAGATTCATAATTTTCTCTACTCATCTACAGACACAATGGCTGACACCGTGGGAAAGGTATAACTCATTGCAATCCCGTTTCCTTCGTTTCCCCTCATCATGCTCTTTACCCCGCCTCATGACAATGTTGTTGACATGGAAAAACTAGACAATCACTTGCAAGGCCGCCGTCGCCTGGGAGGCCGGCAAGCCTCTGACCATTGAGGATATCGAGGTCGCTCCCCCAAAGGCCCATGAGGTTCGAATCAAGATTCACTACACTGGTGTCTGTCACACAGGTTAGTCAAGTCATGGTTGGGCTGCAACTGTAGCTTAGCTACCTATCCATAGAGCTTCATGCAGCTCTTTTTTCCAGCTTCTGCGGGTCTCTAACACATTCCCAGATGCCTACACACTCTCTGGAAAGGACCCCGAAGGTGCTTTCCCCATTGTTCTGGGACACGAGGGTGCCGGTACTGTTGAGTCCGTTGGTGAGGGCGTCACCAACGTCAAGCCTGGCGACCACGTTGTTGCTCTTTAGTAAGAAGCTCATAAACCTTACTCTACCCAAACCCCTTTGCGATACTAACCTTGCCTCTTCTCCCAGCACACCCGAATGCAAGGAGTGCAAGTTCTGCAAGTCCGGCAAGACCAACCTCTGCGGCAAGATCCGAGCGACCCAAGGCAAGGGTCAGATGCCCGACGGAACCACAAGATTCAAGTGCAAGGGCAAGGATCTCCTTCACTTCATGGGAACCTCCACCTTTTCTCAGTACACTGTCGTCGCCGACATCTCTGTTGTTGCCATTGAGCACGATGCCCCCATGGACCGCACATGTCTGCTTGGCTGCGGTATCACAACCGGTTACGGCGCTGCCCGTGTCACCGCCAACGTCGAGGAGGGTTCCAACGTTGCCGTCTTCGGTGCTGGCTGCGTCGGTCTCTCAGTGGTCCAGGGTGCCGTCATCAACAAGGCCAAGCAGATCATCGTGGTGGATGTCAACCCTGACAAGGAAGAGTGGGCCAGAAAGTTCGGTGCTACTCACTTCGTGAACCCTACCAAGCTCGGAGACCAGACCATCGTCGACAAGCTCATCGAGATGACGGACGGTGGTTGCGACTACACCTTTGACTGCACTGGCAACGTTGGTGTGATGCGTGCTGCTCTCGAGGCCTGCCACAAGGGCTGGGGTCAGAGCATCATCATCGGTGTTGCTGCTGCTGGCCAGGAGATTTCAACCCGACGTAAGTTCCAATCTTTTCTTTCAAATATGTGTTGAATGAGACCTTGATACTGACTTGTTTCGTATAGCTTTCCAGCTCGTTACTGGACGTGTGTGGAAGGGATGCGCCTTTGGCGGTATCAAGGGTCGCTCGCAAATGAACGACCTCGTCGCCGACTACAAGCGCGGTGCTCTCAAGGTCGACGAATTCATCACCCACCGCAAGACCCTCGGCGAGATGAACAATGCCTTCGATACCATGAAGCAGGGAGACTGCATTCGTGCTGTCGTGGATATGACAAAACTGTAAAGTAGTCAAAAAAGCCCGATGTAGCCGGAAGTTCTTTTTTGGCTGATTAATGAATGATAATAAAAGAGACGTTCAAGCCAAAAATACTCGTGCCTCCAAGAGGGGTGAAAGCCGCCTTTAATAAGTGTACACTTATACTACCGGTACTCGACAAACCCAAGTCCCAAGACACCCTGATGGACAATTTACCGGGTCCTCATGCAGCTTGAACAAGTTTCCCTGCTTATACATTTCGATGTCTGGTGGTTGAGGCAGGAGACTGAGTCAAGAAGAGCAGCAGGTTTATTTTGCTGGATTGTTCCATGAAGATCACGTTCACGAAGCCATGAGCTGGAATTATGGTCACGGTGTTGCTGCACTGTGTGTTAATCATTTACATACTGTACATGACGAGATCCTGGGTGTCATGGCCCCATGCCTCTCCTTTTATTATTGTCCTGCTCTCAGTACCTGCAGCAGCACAGCTAAGCGATTATTCCTACACTATTATATGTATTGACGAAAACCTTTCTATTATCGGCACAAATTCATTTCAGATTTGCTCTTCTATCCGATTTACCTAATTCTGTTTTATGAAATGATTTGGAATTAATCACTGACCGTAAAATCCGGGGTATGTCCACTGTAAGGGGCACGATTCACAACAAAACGGTGCTGATTGGACAACCACAGTCCCTTTACTGTTGATTTCATGAGGCGTTGTAGTGCATCATAAATTGTGTACTCGTCATTGTTGTAATTACAACACTCCATCGCAGAGCCAGTATGAGAACGTCAAGGGTTTCAAGAGATGCTGCGAAGCTATTCGATCGCGCGACAGAGCCGATGGTCCCGTCGAGGCGAGTTACCAGATCTTCACTTGCGCAATTCGCATTTGCCACGCCCGAAGAGTCGAAACCAACGATCCGCGACATCGAAGATGTAGTTGAAACCCCAGCTCGAAAACGAAGACGTGTCACGGCGACTAAGTCTGAGACCGAAACGATAGCAACCGGTATCAAAGCTGAACCTGTCGAAGAGTCCGCTCTGCCGTCTACCGCACCTCGGCGCGCTCGCAAACCCGCTCGCAAAATCGTTGACGCTTCAACTGGCGACACAACTGTCGAAGCGCCATCTGACTGGGAGATCATGTACGACGTCGTGAGAAAGATGCGTGCGCCCGGTGGCCCAGCATACCCTGCCGCTGTTGACACCATGGGGTGCGAACGGTTGGCGGATCGTGCCGTGTCACCAAGAGATCAGCGATTCCACACTCTGGTGGCGCTCATGTTATCGAGTCAGACAAAGGATACGGTGAACGCCGTTGCGATGAAGAGGTTGCAAACCGAGCTACCACCGCATAAACCTGGGGCACCTACAGGGTTGAATCTGGAGAACATATTGGCCGTCGAACCAAGTTTATTGAACGAGTTGATATGGCAGGTGGGCTTTCACAATAACAAGACCAAGTACGTAGTACCAACACACACCTCCACTATGCCAGACTAACGTGTGTGCGCGATCAAGATACATCAAGCAGGCGGCGGAAATCATTCGTGATAAATGGGAGGGCGAGATACCAGACACGATTGATGGCCTCGTGTCGTTGCCAGGCGTTGGGCCAAAGATGGCCTATTTGTGCATGTCGTCGGCTTGGGACCGCACCGAAGGCATCGGAGTTGATGTCCACGTCCACCGCATCACAAATCTGTGGGGATGGAACAAGACCAAGAACCCAGAGGAAACAAGGCTTGCGTTACAATCGTGGCTACCTCACGACCGTTGGCGTGAAATCAACCATCTTCTCGTTGGATTTGGGCAGACGATATGTCTTCCCGTTGGACGCAAGTGCGGCGAATGCGAGCTTGGGATTCAAGGTCTGTGCAAAGCGGCGGATCGTAAGAAAGTGACGGAGGGGCGTAAGATCAAGAAGGAAAAGGTGGAATTAGAAACGGAAAGCGGAGAAAAGGTCAAGCTGGAAGTCATGCAGGATGTGGTTGTCAAGAAAGAGGAAGAAATGGACAACAGGTAGCCCAATTGTAAGACAATCCAAGGTTCAAGTAGAGAGGCCTGAAGCACTCCATATGCAGAGTGCATGGTCTCATGTGAACTGAACGACTGGAGCTGGCGGGGAAGACCGGCGCCCCGCTTGCAGCGGCTTCAGAGACCCCAAAGATGCCCCTGTCAAGCCTCAGAGATGTCTGTCTATTAGTGGAGGTAGGTACCCAGCTTTAAGCATGAAGAATCCTAGACCAGGAGAATCACCCAAAAATTACACCCAGACATGTAATGTAATCTGGAATAAAGCCATTTGGGCCACGTGTAAGTGACTTGCTGTAAATGATGAGTAGGATTGTACACTTGTCTCGGGTCGAATGGATCAAAGATTAGAACAGGACACCGCTATAAAAAGACCAGTTGGAGAGTAACCTGCAGGCGGCTTGCTCACGAGGCCACCGACCATGTTGGAACCGAACCAGGTCTAAACATAAACGACGACATCGGAGATAAGCTAGCGTTTCCATTGTCACCCCTCTCTCTCCCCATTTTCCTTCCCTCCCCTCCCCTGAACGGTACTAACTAACCGAAGGTGAAAGGGAAGGGTAACTGGGTCCAGAAGTGAGCACCGGATCAAGGCCGCCAAACACGTAATCGAGCCAAGGCTGCCAGGTCAGTCCATTCCATTCCCGAGTCACGGGCACTTTGATTCTGGTTGGGATGTCACCGCTCTTGTGGTTGGGGGTTTTCAGAATGATCGATTTCGATGTGCGTGGCATTCACATGTTTTTTTGAAGATCGTCGCCTTCCTAGGACAAGAAACAATAGCGTTATAGAGTAGAGGTATGATACAGTAAATAATCAATTCATAATATGCAAAGAATCCTTCCTCAATTTACAGAGGTGGTCTACTAATGACTCGAGAAAGTAACACACCCAAAAACATCCTGTACGCCAACGCAGCATCCTCGGGCTACCCGGTCAAAAGCAAATAGAAAGTGTATACAGCGTTGGGAGGGAAGGGGAAGAAACGAGCCCCGTGTCTCTGTTTCCTGGCCGGATCTCCTTGGTTCCCATTTCATTAAATCGTAGTCATCCGGGATAGGCGCCATTACGGTCAGCCTCAACCAGAAGGACTCGGCGAGTTGATCTGTCGTCTCGACATGTTGGCTTATACGCCTCGGATGACTTGAGTTCGCTCCGACTCGAGCTGAGCGGCATTGCGGTCATGAGACTGCTTCTTGCACTGAATAAAGAGTTAGCATGATGCATAATCAAGCGCCTGTTATTAAGATATACTCACGTCTTCAAGACCGGTGCACTTGTGGTCCTCCAACAGTCGGTGCTTTCCACAGAAATGTCCCTGGCAGAAGCTGCAATCGCCAACAATACGCTGGGCGGGTTCTCGGCACGCGGCAGCAGTGCAGCGGATTCGCTTGGCAGGCATGATGAGATTGATGTCGCGGGCTGAGTTGGCGTTGATAGAGCTTGAAGAAGCAGTCGATATGACCGATGGTTGTGTGGATGACGTGAGTCGCGGAGCAAAGAGGAAGAGAAGATGAGGTTGAGCGGTGGGAAGGCGTTCAACAAGGTCGTGAAGATTGTATGAGGTGACCGAGTTCGTATACGAAACACGGGAGGATTGGTTTGGGGGGGAGGACAAAGAAAAGGTCTGTTCAAAAAATATAGAAAACAGAGACGATGGGAAATATTAATAATGAAAGATCATCTTTCCAAAGACGGGGTCCTACGACCAGGCTTTATATACAGAGGCAAAAGGCGAAGGCGGCTGATGAATGAATCATGCCTGGAGTGGATCCCTTGTTGTCTCTAAAGGGTCCGTGGTCTCTTTCATTACGATTGTGGTTCACAGTCGGTCAAGGTTCGCCTCCATTTTTTCAAACTTGGTACACACATACCGTACAGTGCAGTGCAGCGCAGCGCAGTACACAAGAACCGGCCAGGGCCTCAAGAATAACAAGGCTAAGGAAAAAGGGGGGGTGCACACGAGAAAGGGCGTGCGCATGCTGAAGGAGAAAAAGAGATGGGGATTGTGGGTTGGGTGGCTAAGAATGGAAGGGGAAGGGTTTTAGTTTAGCTGGCTTTTTAGTGGGTGTGAGGAAAGGTCCAGTCTCACGGCGCAGCGGTTATGGCTTGGGAACACAAGACAGAGAGACACTGTTCCGGAGAAAGCTGAAGAGAGAGGGTCGAGAAAGAGTCTGTGTGATTCTGGGATACTGGCGAGGTTAATCTGTTTCTAAATTGTGTTCTCAGAAGCTGGATATCTCATGTTTCACCAAACACCTGTAGTATACAGCCACCATCCGAGTTCCATTGCACAAGGTGTTTAGGAGATCACCATCACCTTCATGTCGGCTCTGACTCGTATCTACAGTAAAAACAAACACATATCCAAGTCGAAAATAAGTATTGTGGACACGCAGAACCCTGAATGACACTGTATCTGCAAGTAAGTGAAAGAACCTGAAGAGATAGGATGATTAATCAAAGACCTTCTCATCACTTCATCACTTCACCACTCAGCTTTCCCTCGTCAACCATCAATCATCCATCTCAACCTCTAGTTCGAACCCGTCCCATCCACCACACAACTCTGTGCCCCTTCCCCAAGCGTAGAGAACCCGGTAGAAGACACGCCCCCTTCCCGACGCTGACCAAGATTTGGGAAAAACACGCCTACGGCCGTTTGCGAGCAGGAAAAAATTGGAAGAAGGCTAATAATGACACTCCCCCAACCCCCTTGTCGATGGCGAACCTGGACGGACCACTTTTACCCGTGAGAGGCGCCCTGCTTCTTGTTGTTTCCTTGTGTGGGATTTCTCATCAACTGTACTGTACTGTGTGTGGTTGAACGTGGTTGGGGGGAAACGAGGGAAGAAACTGGAATGGGGGGATTCTCGCGAGGCTCCGAGAACGGTGGTGATGACTACATCGGTCATCAAAAACTACAACTAGTGAAAACGTACGGAAACCAACCCAAGGAAGGATTGGTAATATACAGTACTACATTATTCCCACGATTGTTAATGAACTTCTCTCATGGAACCAGAAGGATGTTCAACTCGTGATGTTCGTTAAAGAACCGGAATTAGGATCAACGCATGTTGTCTTGCTGGATTCCCTGTCCTTCTTGTCTTGTCACCCTTTTTCCCTTCCCCAAGGTTAAAAAAAAAACGACCCACGGCCACGTCCGCGCCAGGCGCTCCAACGAACAAACTACAACTTAGGTACTCTGTACAGCCTAGCACATCACAGCACTGCACTGCATGACTGGGACCTGGACCCGACCCTTTTTATTGATTGCAGCGCATTGCGCTACGGTTACAGTGCATTTGCAATGTCCAGTGCTCATCTCACTCTCGTTCTGTCTGTGTCAGCTGCTACCATGATGGATGCATTGTAAGATGAAATAATGCTATTTGATTTCACTCGCTTAATAAGATTTGACTCCTAAGCCGCCTTGTTCTACTGTTATTACTCGTTACTGACCAAAACACGCGAAGATCTCCTATCGAAATTGGATCCTTGGACGGCTGACGATTTCATTCATACCAGGGCAAGGTCTGCTGCAGCAACTCACTTCAGCAACACGCCCCCCAGTCCACCCTGCAGCAGGACCCAGAGACCCTGCACAAGTGAGAGTTCTTCGCTGTACAAGGTTGTGACAAGCACAAATGAGGGCCTGGAACAGCCTCTCCCTTCGTTTATCCCGGTTGCTTTATTCGGTCACGTTGGTCAGGGTCTTTCTCTTTCTTCTCTCTCCCTTTTTTCCCCCCAAAAATGATGGAGAGATAGGCGTCTAAGAATGAAGAAGAAAGCATCGTTACACCGCCTACAGGCTACAAGCACAGGGACAAGAAGAACAGCAGGTTCGTGCTTGTCCCCGTCAGGTTTCCCTCTTTGGCTTTCAGCCGCCAACTGCATCGATGATGTGATGGTAACCAATCAATCCTCTAAACGCCAACGAAACTGGAACCATTTTTTGAGCAAGCTGTATTTTTTTTTTAACGAAACACCTGAAGCGCCCAGGCGGCGTCTGTTGGGGCGAGTCAGGCCTGGATGCGTCTCGATGTTGTGGGCCATGCCAGGACGAATGCGTATCACGTATCTTGCATTTGTATGTCAACTTCAGAAGTGATTGCTATCACTATCTTCTCACTGGAATTAGTCGAATGTCAGATACATACACGATACGGCACGGCAGAGAGAGCAGGCATATCGTCAAGTTAGGTACTGTAGCTGACTGACTACTGAGATAGGTTAGCCGGCACACTGCAGCACTGAAGCCGTTCATCATCACTCGCTGTCACGGCTAGAAAAGCAAATCAATGCATCTCGTTCGTTCTTTGATCATGCACACCATAATCTCGCAACGAAGTCCCTGTTGTCGTAAGAAATGCGCAAAGCATCCAACACCCCCGGACGACATTAAAGCTCCAGGGCCTTGGTTTTTTTTTCGTTTCTGTCGCTGATCAGCGACAGAGACCAGAGACACAGACAGTAAGCAAGAAGGAAAAAGAACCTCGACCAGGTGTAAGGAGTGGGGTGGTTTTCTTTTTTGGTGAAGGGCTCGTCGCCGCTGATGCGATGACGCGACAACTGCGAATTCATACGTCAGGGTCTTGAGTCCCCTGCAACGTGAAGGGACAGTGAGAGAAACTAAACAATGATAGTGTTAAAACCATCCGATGATACCGTGACGGGAACAGCTCTCGGGATCTTGAGGGTATCATCAGTTTTTTTGCCCCTACCCCCTGGTCTGCTACAACTACATCATGGCTGACTGCAAATCATTAATTTTCTTCTACATGAATTTTCAGACATCTACCTATGATCGACACAATTTTTATAGGGATGATTGCCAAATGATGATCCAGTCATGGCCATCGTCAACTGAGTCCTCAATTGTTCTAGCTCTATCTGCTGACTGATTCCCAAGTTCTAAGTTTATGCAAAACATAGAAATTCAAAAAGGGAGAGTGACACAATCTTCCCTCCTCATCTCCGGCATCTTTTTAAACTTCAGCCCATTCTCGCATTCCTTTCCCCGTCTTCTCCGACCGGCCTCTCCGGAGGCATTTCTAGAGAGCCCGGACCATTCCCGGGGCATTGACCCAGTCGCGTTTGCCGCATAGCATAGTTTATTTCCTCAAGCTGAAGCTAATGGGAACGGCAAAGAAGCTGTTTGGCATGTGGTGGCACGTTTTAGTATGGCATTCTGAAAATGGCAAACTATCATGTCGGATATTCGGAATTGTGATCTAGAAGCATGTCTTGTGTGGTGGTGTTTGAGTTGATGAATGTGTGTTTGTTAGTGTTTGAACTCGCTTCTCTTTCTACCATAACTGTTTGTGCCTCGAACAACAGCCAATGCCTGCTCTAACACTAAGCTACTGTAGATATATGTTGTTTCTTCAACCCAGACTGATTGTCCATGCAAAGGCCACCAATTACATACACATCGTGACGCATTTCCAGCACAATCTCAGCCAGCTTGTTGGACTTATACCGCACTACCTACCCCTGTCGCCAGTCATCAATCTACAACCAGCCGTTATCGTCTAGGGGTGAGGACACCAGTTTGTGGTCCGCTGAGAAAGCACTGGAAACGCAAGTTCGAGTCTTGCTGATGGCATCGTTTCGATTTTTTGTTGGACTTGGTTACTTCTTCTTTTTTTTTCTTTCTTCTCGAACTTTCAACATGCTCCAGTCAAAAGTCCCAAACATGTTCTTGCATGCTCTATCCAGATATTGCAGCAGCTGCTGAGTGTTCTTGGGAGGCCGGCCGTCAGTATGAGTGAGGTAGGGACAAAACAAGATCGGATTAGGATTCTGATGCCGGCAGCATAAGATGGATATGATAAATCCAACATCTTGACCACCAAGTGTCAGATTAGCTACAGCTCAGCTCGCAAGCGTCTACTGAGCGAATCCGATTTCCGGCGTTTGTCGACGGACTTTGTCTCCCGTCTTCCCCAGATATTGCCGATCAGGCCCAGTTTATCTCTCATTCTTCGCGGCGTTGGTCTCCCGCGATGTTGTCTAGCCTATCAAGAGTTTATCAACTGAATCAATGCCGGCGTGGGTGCTGTCTGAGTTATCAGCCAATTTGGATGTAACAAATGAAGAAGCAAATACGAGAAGAGATGGACAGGATAGCAGGGACAAACACGAACGTTCGTTGCACAAACAAACAAAACCAGCAAATACAAGGGCTGGTACAGTATTGCTGTCGTTATGGGCTACTTCAAGGCATACACTACAACCGAAAACGCCATCCAGTGAATGTATTCCCGTCCATCTTCTGTAGTTGAGCTTAGGCAGCTCAGTTCTGTTTCCGATACAGGAACGTGGGGTAATAAGCATGACATCAACTTCAAACAGCTCCCCTCACTTTTGCATCTCTCATTACAAATCTCAACTACACTCCATATCAACACAAGTAGCGACTTAGACCCTAGTAATTCCTTTCTACATATTTAATCAGGGAGAGTTCTTATTCACTCATTCTTCATCACACCGTTGGCCATCTCGAAAGTCTCTTATCAACCACCCCCACCTGTCCTCTGTCTACCCTACAACGTAGAACAACCGCAATGACGGCCACTCCAAAACAGCGTGGTATTCGCATCGCTATTGATCGTGGTGGTACTTTCACTGACTGTGTCGGCGAGAGCGATGGCGAGGAAATCATAATCAAGCTCCTTTCAGAGGACCCAGCCAACTACAAGGATGCTCCTCTTGAGGGCATCCGACGCATCATGAGCCACTTCCTCAAACGAGACATTCCGAGAGGAGAGCCTCTGGATACCACCAAAATAGACTCGATCCGAATGGGAACGACTGTTGCTACCAATGCATTGCTGGAACGGAAAGGCGAGAAGATTGCTATGGTAGTTACCAATGGCTTCAAGGATTGTCTCACGATTGGAAACCAATCAAGACCCAAGATTTTTGACCTCGCCATTCGAAAACCTGATGTTTTGTACGAAAAGGTCGTCGAGGTTGACGAGCGTGTCACCCTCGAGGACTATGCTGAGGATCCTAACCGAACTCAGACAGAGCCCGAGGCCAAGGTTGGCACGGAGGAAGCAAGAGGGAAAACGCTTGTCCGTGGCTTGTCCGGCGAGACGGTACGGATCCTCAAGAGAGCTGACGAGAAAGACATTCGGGAAAAGTTGAAGGATATCTACGATTCAGGCATTCGCAGTATCGCTGTCTGTCTTATGCATGGGTACACTTTCCCAGACCACGAGGCCCTGATTGGCCGTATAGCTAAGGAGCTTGGTTTCAAACATATTTCCCTAAGTCATGAGTTGATGCCCATGATCAAGTTGGTATCGCGAGCCACTTCTGTATGTGCGGATGCCTATCTCACACCAGCCATCCGTAAATACATCGATGGTTTCCAGGCTGGTTTTGAAGGCGGTTTGGGAACTCGCAGTGTTAAGGAGGAGGATGGAGCTAGGGGCGCAAGATGCGAGTTCATGCAGAGTGACGGAGGACTAGTGGACGTCGACAAATTCACTGGACTAAAAGCTATCCTTTCTGGTCCTGCAGGTGGTGTCGTTGGCTATGCCATTACTTCTTATGACGAAGAGACCAAGACTCCTGTCATTGGCTTCGATATGGTAAGTACCCAGCGTTGTAGCAAAGAGCAGCGAAGGGATAATCTAACCATGCGTGACAGGGTGGCACTAGCACCGATGTCTCGAGATATGGCGAGGGACGATATGAGCACGTTTTCGAAACGACGACAGCCGGAGTCACTATCCAGTCCCCTCAGCTTGACATCAACACCGTCGCAGCGGGAGGTGGCTCACGTCTCTTCTTCAGAAACGGCCTCTTCGTCGTAGGACCAGAGTCAGCAGGTGCTCATCCCGGTCCCGCATGCTACCGTAAGGGTGGCCCTGCGACGGTCACCGACGCAAATCTCGTGCTTGGACGACTTCTTCCTGAGTTCTTCCCAAAGATCTTTGGCAAGAATGAGGACGAGGGTCTGGACATCGAAGCCAGCAGAAAGGTTCTCCAGGAACTTGCCGATCAAGTAAACCGGGAATCGGACAAGACACTGACGGCGGATGAAGTGGCCTTTGGATTCTTGACCGTTGCGAATGAGACCATGACGAGGCCAATTCGCTCCATTACCGAGGCCAAGGGACATGACTCCTCGAAACATCGTCTTGCTACATTTGGTGGTGCTGGAGGTCAGCACGCAGTCGCCATTGCCGAATCTCTAGGAATCCAGCAAATTCTCGTCCACAGATACTCTTCAGTCCTCTCAGCGTACGGTATGGCTCTCGCCGATGTTGTCGACGAGCGACAAGAACCCGAGTCCCAGGTGTGGTCAGACAGCAGTGATGTTGTTGGCACACTTCAGGAAAAGATGGAGAAGCTCAAGGCCAAATCGAGGGAGGCTTTGAAAGACCAGGGATTCCAAGATGATGAGATCGTCTTTGAGGAGTATCTCAATATGAGATACCGTGGAACCGAGTCTGCTCTCATGATCATCAAACCCACTCCTCAAGAGGTCAAGGAACACTACGAAGGAAAGGAGTGGGATTTCGGGCAGGCCTTTGTGAGACAGCACCGTTATGAGTTTGGGTTCACCCTGGATGACCGGGACATCATCATTGATGATGTTCGCGTACGAGGTATTGGAAAGAGTTTCCGTCACAACGAAGACACGGTGGACAAGCAACTCAAGACACTTAAGCGTCAAGAGGTCCAAGGTGATAAGAAGAGACACAGCAGCCAGGAGGTGTACTTTGACGGCGGTCGAAGGGATACTCCTGTGTACAAGCTTGAGGATCTGGAGGTTGGCGACTCCATTACAGGCCCTGCCATGCTGGCCGACGGAACGCAGACCATCGTGGTTACGCCAGGAGCCAAGGCGGTCATTTTGAAGACCCATGTTGTTATCGACCTGGACAAGAATGCTGGGAAGAATGAGTAAGTCGTTGTAATGTGTCTCTAGGGCTTACTAACAAGATACAGGACTTTCAAGGAAGCTTCTGAGCGTGAAGTCGATCCCGTTGTGCTCAGTATCTTTGGCCATCGCTTCATGGCTATTGCTGAGCAGATGGGTCGCGCTCTGCAGAAGACCAGCGTGAGCACAAACGTCAAGGAGAGACTTGACTTTTCGTGTGCTATCTTTGATGCTACGGGAGGTCTGGTTGCTAATGCTCCTCATCTTCCCGTTCATCTCGGCTCCATGTCGACATGTGTCCGTCGTCAAGCCGAAATCTGGAAAGGAAAGCTGGAAAAGGGCGACGTCATCATCTCAAACCATCCGTCATACGGTGGTACACATCTTCCAGATGTCACCCTACTGATGCCTGCATTTGATGACAAGGGCGAGAATGTTCTCTTCTATGCCGCCTCGAGAGCCCACCATGCCGATATTGGCGGTATCAGCGCGGGAAGCATGCCGCCTCATTCAAGGGAGCTGTTCCAGGAGGGTGCTGCGATCAGAAGTGAGAAGCTCGTGAGCAGAGGCAAGTTTAATGAAAAGAGGGTTGTTGAACTATTCTACGAGGAGCCGGCAAAGCAGCCAGGATGCAGTGGTACTCGCTGCCTTGCCGACAACATCAATGATCTAAGAGCACAAGTTTCGGCAAATCAGAAAGGTATTTCTTTGATCGAGGCTCTCATCGAGGAATATGGCCAGGAAACGGTCCAGTTCTACATGGTCAACATCCAGAAGAACGCCGAGCTGTGCGTTAGACGTCTCCTCAAAGAGGTTCATCAACGATTTGAGGGCAAGGACCTGTCTGCTATCGATCACATGGATGATGGTTCACCCATTCGTCTCAAGATTCGCATCGACCCTGAAAAGGGAGAGGCAGAGTTCGACTTTGCCGGAACAGGGCCAGAAGTATACGGTAACATCAACGCGCCACAGGCCATCACGTACAGCGCTATCATCTACTGCCTGCGATGTCTTATTTCTGAGGACATCCCTCTCAACCAAGGATGTCTGAGGCCTATCCACGTCAAGATTCCTCCGCAGTCGATTCTCTCTCCCTCACCAGGCGCAGCCGTTGTTGGAGGCAATGTCCTGACCAGCCAGAGAATCACAGATGTCATCTTCAAAGCTTTCCAGGCCTGTGCGGCCAGTCAAGGCTGTTGCAACAACTTGACTTTTGGATTTGGTGGAAACCAAAGCGGCGCCGAGGTTGTCAAAGGATTCGGATACTATGAAACGATTGCGGGCGGCAGTGGTGCCGGTCCTGACTGGGAGGGTACGAGTGGCGTTCACTGCCATATGACCAACACGCGCATAACGGATTCCGAGATCTTTGAACGTCGATACCCGGTTCTGCTGAGGGAATTCTCCATCAGGCCCAACTCTGGTGGCCGTGGCCAACACCGCGGCGGAGATGGAGTGATTCGTGACATCGAGTTCCGCATCCCCTTGCAGGTCTCGATCCTCAGCGAGCGACGCATCTACCACCCTTATGGTCTTAACGGCGGCGGGGACGGAGAGTGCGGTCTCAACCTGTGGGTGAGAAAGGTGGAGAAGGCCAACTGGGAGGCATCCCTGAAACAGGTGCACGGTGGTGACGATAGTTCCGGTGAGGTCGAGTACGAGGAGAGACAGATTAACCTGGGAGCCAAGAACACGGCGGCAATGGCAGCCGGTGACAGGATCATTGTTTGCACTCCCGGGGGTGGAGCTTGGGGTGCCGAGGGGGCGGAAAGCGCGGCCAAGAAGAGGGTTGATCATACAGACGGGTGGAAGAAGGGAAGCGGTGGTGCGAGGGAGGACACAGCTCTCCAGGCATGATCTGGGTGGTGGTATTAGGGGAAGGGGATTGTTGGTGGCTTTGTTAGATGGCAACATAGGATGAGATGAAGATATGCGAAAGATCAAACATCAGGTATTTCTTGGAGAAGTCAACGAATGAATGCTTGCGGTTATTGTTGCTGGCTCAATTCACGCCGTGAAGAATTCACAAACCCCCCACGTTTAGTTGTCATGATGATGACGGAAGTTGTCATATCTCGTTATCTCGTTTCGAGATCTCGAAAGATAAAGTAAATCAGGGTGAGTTCAATTAGCTATTCTTATTAGAGAAGCAAAGAGAAAATGTTTCGAGGCGTGAGGCATGTGAAGGAGCGGGAAAGGGAGAGTGTTTCTTTTGGGCTGACACATGAGATTGGTTTACAAGTGAATGAGTGTTCACGAGGGTATGAGTCAACCTGAAACAAAAGAAAACATGCTCTTCTGATGTTTATTCTAATGGAACTTAGAGATTGGTTCTCTCTCGTCTTGTTCTTCTGAAACATGATTTTGTCTCTTGAGCTTATCTACGATTCATGGAGTATTCTCGACTTTTGGTGTGAGTGTTTTGTCTCGACATGTCAGTTATCAAGTTACATGTTCCAGGGAGAATCGAGCAATCGAGTCAGTCAGCCAGTCATTTGAGAGTTTGTTATGTCTCGGTTTATGACCGACGATGAACGCGGGTTGCTGATGACTTTGTGTTTCTTCCTTTTTTTGAGCTTGCTGTTTTGTTTATAGGAGATTGGCCCGTCAGAATGGTGTCGATTTTCATCAATTTAAGATGAAGAGAATGTCATGACTTCAGGTACTTTGTTCAGAATTCGCAAAGAGGTTGCAGTAAGTAGCCTTGTTCCTCGTTTTGGTTTTCATGAATGTTGTCGTGGTTGCTATTCCTGCTCAGCCCCCCCCCCCCAAAAAAAAAAAA